>APFE031420305.1:101052-191132 GCA_000404065.3 Pinus taeda | reverse complement strand
AAAACTAAGGTTCACTAAAAAACTATTTACCAACACAAATCTCACATAATTAAACTTTAAAAATAAACCATATAATTTATACATAAATAACAAAACGAAAATTCATGTATTGTTTTTCATTATCATTAAAAACAAATAATAAATAACCTGACCACGCTAAAAACAAACATATTTCAAAATCATATATCAAATCTACTCATACATACATTTAATCATATTCATTCTCAATAAATTTACAGTAAACACATTTCAAATCATATATCAAATCTACTCATACATATACTTAACTATATTCACTCACACATTAAAAAAAACTACAAAATTATTCTTATTATACGTCAATCCTTTTCATCAAGTCTTTAGCCTTCTTATGTAGAAAAATTTCAATATTATCTTTTCGCATATAAAAAGTATATAGATTAATAATAATATTTTCATTATTATCTTTTCCCATATAAAAAGTATATATTTTAATAATATTTTAATAATAATATTTTTGTATTATTTAGTAATATTTATTTGTTAAATTGAAATATATTATAAATAAATCTAATTAATAAATAATACATAATAAAAATATAAAAATATTTCTCATAACAGAAAAAATTCAAATAATAAATTTTTTTTATTATTTATTAATTTTACATTTTTGAAAATGCATATCATCTTATAAAGAAAAATTATATTGAGATATGTGGAAATACTTGAGAATTTTAAGCTCAAATATTTCAGATGGAATTGATGTCACTCTGGAACATCCAGATACATTTAAAAATTGAAGTCTTGAAAGATAACCTATAGCTGGAGGTAATGATTTTAGTTTGGAACAACCAGACATATTTAAAACCTGAAGTTTAGAAAGATGGCCTATCTCCTCGGACAACTCCTCAATCTGAGTATAACTTACATCCAAATACTCAAGTTGTTTGAGTTGCCACAATGTTTTTGGCAGTAATTTTATTTTTGTTCTTGACAGATCTAAAACCCTAATAGAGGGAAGGTGATCTAAGAAAGACATTGGGACTTCTTCCAATTCTTTATTTGCCCCTAAATTTAAACTAACAAGATTTCTGCATTTCAATCCTTCTGCTGGCAAAGATTTAAAACTATTGCCGTAGAATGATATTCTTTTCCAATCATTCATGGCAATCTCCATGGGGAAATTTTGAAGCCCTAGACCGGCCATGAAGAGACAATGTTCTTCCCTCTTTCCAGTATAAATTGCCACATCGCAGAGAGTACTGTGAGTTTTTACTAGAAGTATTCCATTGGGAATGTGCGTTACCTGGAAGAAACAACGATCTACAAGTAACTTTATATAACTGTGGGCAGTGTCCATGCTCTTAACAAGACCTTCACCGATCCACATGCCCACTATCTTGTCGACCTCAATTTCTTCATCTCTCAGAAACATGGCGCAATACATGAAGCAATTCTTGAAGTTTGCATCGGGTAATCTTTCATAATTCCATCTCAATACCTGATACAAGTGTGCATCCATGCGAATACAAGAAGTTGGAAAAATATGATCAATTGGTGTTTGCATTTGCCTTAAAGCAAGATTCCACTTATTTACAGAGTTGTTGCCCCTCATTGTTGCAGCTGTTACATTTATGGCCAACGGTAAACCTTTACACTCATCGGCAACTTTTCTGGCAATATGCTCTAAATCATGTGGAAGATGACCATCCTTGAAAGCTACACTGTGAAACAACTGCCAAGCTTCCATGCGGGTCAGGGGTTGGATGCATATACAGTTTTTGGCCCCCATCGCTTCAATCACATATCTAGTGCGAGTAGAGCATATGAGTTTGCTTCCTCTGTCATTGTCAAATGCTACCCCCAATTTGTTAAGATCGAGTGGACTCCACAAGTCATCAAAAATCAGAAGAAATTTCTTTGTCTTCAGACATTTTGACAGTTTTCTCTTTCTCATATACTTACTCATTTCATTATTAGAATCGTGAACACGTAGATCTAAATTAATTGCTCGAGCAATACAATCCTGCAACTCTAGGGTACCCAATTGACCGACTGTAACCCAAATCACAACATCAAAGACGTCACTAACCTTGTAGGTGTTGTAGACGTTTTGCAGCAATCTAGTTTTTCCAACGCCGGCGCAGCCGCAGATTCCAATTATGTGAACATAGGGAGCTTCCCTTAACCAACACTGTACAACCTCCTCACCATGTTTAATCCCCGTCTCTACCAAATGCGTTTGAAGCTCTGCCAAGCCTATTTGAAGCTCCTTAAAGAGCTTATTCACATTTGTCTTCCAGTCAAAAATTTGCCCAGAGAGTTTGGGCTTGGAAAAGAGGCCACTGAAACATTGCTGCAGCCATTGTGAGCGATGGATCAAAAGTCTCGCCCGTCGAACTCTATCTTCCATCCTTTCCAAACAATTAGTCACGGTCTCCACGGCCGCCCTTTGCTGATGATGTTGGAATTGATTGCTGATATCGAATAAGAGTTTCTTCATTTTATTTAACTGAGTTTCCAGCTGCCAACGGTGATCCAACTGAATAACATTATCAATCTGTTCGATAAGAATAAGAATCCTGCTTGTTATGGCACCACGCGCACTTATGTTCACAAAATCCATTGCAGGCTTGCTTGTAAGCATAGCAGCAGGTTGGGCAGAATGAGAATATAAAATCTGCAGACGGTAAACAGCAGAAGATGGAAATGAAGGCAGCACCAGCAAGGATGGAATAAAAGCAAAAGCAGCAAGGATGGAATAAAATCAAAAGCAGCAAGGACAGTGGAATAAAATATGAAATGAATCTAAATTTATTGAGGCTTCATATAGTTTTCCACCACAGACCTCATCGCAATACTTATCAAATAACTTTAGTTTAACTTTATAATCAATAGTCAGCCTATTCTATTCTCTTCATAAAATTACCACACCTTCCACATGATACTCACTTCAGATAATTTTCTTCCACCACAAACTTATTAAATAATTATATTTTACTTTTCGACTTTATGTTCAAGAGTCAACATATTCTTTACCAGAGAAGTTTCCCATCACCACAAACTTATTAAATAATTATATTTTACTTTTCGACTTTATGTTCAAGAGTCAACATATTCTTTACCAGAGAAGTTTCCCATCCACCACAAACTTGTTAAATAATTATATTTTACTTTTTGACTTTATGTTCAAAGAGTCAACATATTCTTTACCAGAGAAGTTTCCCATCACATACCTCTTTCCAATAGTTATTGAATAATCGATAGACTATTCTTAAAGTTAAATTATAATTTTGTTGCCATCAACATGCAGTTTTTCCCACTAAGTTATCAAAAATGTTATACCAATTACGTGGAACTTTCCCACCCTAACTCATTTCTATTTGGTTTTTAAATAATTTTGCACTCATTATATACTTTTTTATTATACACTTAATATTCAAGTTTTTCATGGAACAGTTTTTGACTTTCAAACCAATATTCAACCTGTTCTGTTTTTGTTTTTTAATTATTTATTGAAAAAAATTATATTTTTAAAAATTGTTACTAGTATAATAAGAAAATAAACAATTAAACATTTTTCAAAAATATATAGATTATATAATATATATAATGTTTCAATCTTTAAATAAGATATATATTCATTTATTTTTTAAATTATTGTTTTAATTTCTATTATAAATTAATTTGTAAGTTTTGGGAAATGTAATATTGGAAATTGAATTTATATATAACCAAAAACATCATTTTAAGAATAACTGAAATTTTTACGGGGAGGAAAGATTTGTATATATATTTATATTTTTTATGTTTAAATTTAATAAGAACTATCTAATTTGTTTTTAAGAAGAAGTAAAGTTTCATCATGATCTGTTTTATATGTAAATATGGAAGAATATTTTAGAGGTTTTGATTAATTTTAAAACATTTTATATCCGTAAAAATTAGACATAGAGTTGATTTGTTTTAGCTTACGAAAGAAGTTAATTTGCTACAATATTAGATACATTAATAGACAAATGCATTACAATGGCTTATTATATAACAATTAGTAGCCAAAAGTAAAAGAGCAAAGGAAAATACTTTGTCATGAACACTGTCAAGTGATTAACTTAATGTAGTATATTACAATCAAAGTAGTTTCATATATCTTAGACCTACATCTGGTTGAAGTTGCCACCTTAGTTCCTCGAGCTAGAGCCTAGGCTGACACCCGGATCTCCAAGCCTGTGGATTTTTTCTTCCCTTCCAACATTGGAAACAATATCGACTGTCTCAGAAGGTTTTCCTCCCCATTCTATGGTGGTATTGATTGAGGAAAATTTCAAGTTGCTTTCAGAGTTGGAGGAGTTGTCATCGCTTGGGTTTCAAGATCAAGGTTTGCCGATAAGTTCTAATTAGTCACAAATTTTCCTCTTCGAACCTCCGATTTTAAATTCCTTCCAAGGGTTTCTTAATGATGTAGAATAGGTTGGAGTAGTAGTGGGTGGGATTGATGTGCCATCATAGTTTTTTGGGGGTTACTGGGTTGTAGGTGGATTAGGGTTTGATAGTCCTCAACAGGCAAGGGCGACTTATTATGGGGTTACCCTATCGAGCTAATAAGGGCTTAGGGTGGAAAACTTTGGGATTGGGCCTCAATTTTTGGGGGGTTTTTCAGTCAATATTGAGGCAGGTGGTCTAGGGTTTGATAACCTCTCTAGTGTTGTAGATGATTTCAGTGGGGGTTTCCCTATTGAGCAAGCATGGGGCTTTTTTGAAGGACTCCCAAATTGTGGAAGTGTTCTGGTGGAATTTTATGTAAACACAATCAGAAGGAGTTGGGTGCACACTTTATAGTAGGGAAACACCTATATAATGATCAAAGGCCACATTGAGGTCTGAAAAGAACTATAAGAAATTTAATGCGCCAAGGTTAAATATGATTTAGAGAACTTAGCTCTTTGTGAAAACATGCAGTTTGAGGAAGTTATGGAAAATTTCAAGTGGGTGTTAGTAGATCGAGTTCATAGATGGGAATTCTCTATAAAAAAGCTTCAAGAATGGGTTAAGTAAATATGGGAGAAGGACCTTCTCTAGTTACCAATGGTTAGAACTCCCATGAGGGGTTAGTTTGTGTTAATATTTAACTTGGCAGAAGCTTTTAATTCGGTTTTGAGCAAGACATGGTGCATTGATTCAGTGTTTGTAACAAATGATCTCGCATTTGTAACAATTGCATCAATCTATTAATGGAAATTCTTATTTACTAGATATAACATAGATAATTTCCTTTAACCCACATATGGATATGAACAATTCCTCAATCGATATAAAGACATCCAAAATGTAGTTAGAAGTCATGCCTCTATTAAAAATTTCTATGTATTGAATATAAGTTATATCAATTCCCATGGAAAATACATTATGATTCAACTCTTCATAATGATAATGAACATGTGATAAATGAGCTTATAAGAAATGATGATTGAGTAAACATAGAAAATCATGGCATACTTAAGATATGATGAGAAAATGTGGATTTATATCCAATCCTCTTCCATCACGCAATGTTGAAATAGAATGAAAAATAATGGTCTAGGAAGGAGGGAAGATTAAAGGTTATCACCATATACTAACCATAGCAATAGAGACAAAAAATACCAAAATAATTGACTTCATCTAACTACCAACAAATACATGTGGAAGGAAATGTCAACTAAGACATAAGTACCCATAAAACCTACCATATTTTGGAAAAGCTACCCCTTGTCACATGTAGCTACATTTTCATCAATTTAAATTTTAGATGTCAATAATTTTACTTCCAACATTCCTTTTATGTATCCTCTTTGTTGATACCTATGTCGAACAACTATCTTAGTTGCATCGTTTACCTCTAGAAAATCATGAAGAATACTAGTCATGTAAAAGTGGTAATGAAAAACCATCCCAACATTTTCCTAATCTTAGCTACATTTTTATATAATTCTGGAGAAAGCTTTCAATTCCTTTCAGAACTTTTGTATGGGTAAGCTTCTATTATATAGACCCTTTCTTACCTTCAAAGGATACAGATGACTCTCTAAAGAGCCTATGGTTGGTTATTAGGATAACATAAGAACTGTTATCATGCACAATATGTTGATCATGCACTCGATCCCAATAAACACACAATGATAGATGAAGATGAGGATAATCAAACAAGCATGCATTTTAATATGGAGTTGAATGAATGGAAATTGTTATCTAGAATGGCTCCCACTAACAATATGCACTTTAGTGAGGTTGAAATGCTTGGTATTTATGACATTTACACCACCCATACATGGGACCAACCCAAAGTACCAAAAGAAACCCTATTTATAGAACCAAAATTCATATAATTCAAAATCAATTGGAGAAACCATATAAAATAACCAACAATTTTTGCATCTACAAATATATTGTCACACATCCAATGTTGGATAGCCAACATAATAATACAACATTCTCAATAAGGATAAAAAATGGGCCTTAAATATGTTCATCGAAGGAGAAATCAACATAATTTGGGATCCTACCTTATAGGTTGCTTTCAAGTCACATTGTCTACTCAAGCACGCTATAGACATTTTCCAACACTATACCTTGTGCTCACAAGCATTGCAACTTCTAACATACATGTAATCACTATAAACACATTCCTTAAGATTCCTATATAGGATATACATCTTTTGCAAGTACATTCTTTCACAACGTTCCATGAAGAGTTGAAACATAATCATTTCATTCTCATTGATGAGAAACGTTTTATAGGACATAAATATTTTTTGCAAATTGAGCACTACTTGCATGATTCAACCATTGATATATAATTATTGTTGGTGACCTAGGCTAACTGCCACCATTTATGGACAAATCTTGCACATAATGACTACTTTTGTAGGGTTTTTAGACAACCTTCATCATAGTTGTGAACTTGCAAACAATTTTCATGACATGGTAATTATGTAACCCAACATTGTTTCTAACGACTATTGACAAACATCACTTGATCACAACTCCAATACAAGATTGAGAGATCCTTTAGTCTTAGAAATATACATTATTGTTTATAATAGAAAGAAAATGCTTCCATGAATCAATATACCTTTTCACAATAAATTTGTTTCCCTCTAATTATAATAATTATATGCTCAAAAAATAATTAAAGATGCCAATCATACAAAGAATTGTTGAATACCTTAGTCATGGAGAAACATACGATGATGGCCATTGGCTAGAACACCAAATATTAATCTATGTAGGACAACAACTAAGGTTGTCATGCAATTTGTGGGTCAATGAAGCATTGGTAAAGCTCTAGGAAGGGTCACACTAAGTTCATAAATATATAGATTTCCCAACATGTGTTTTTGTGGTGTTAGATACATACATTAAAAGGAGCTCAAGAAAAGGTCACATTGAGCTCATAAATATCTAAATTACACCCACCAACTTCCTAACATATGTTGTTATGGTCATTGATACATACATTAATTCTCCTTGAGACAAAAGGAAATACTATTTCTACCCATAAAACATAGAAAGAAGAGAAACTTTCCACTAAAAACTAAATGGTCACTAATTATATATGAATCCCGAAATATAATAGACATTAACCAACACAAATATTGATATCACGAATGTTCTTTAGCAAAATTAGTACTATGTAAAATAAAAAGACAATCTCTATGTCTTACTTAAAAAAAGAAAAAAGAAAAATAATATTACATATTTTGTTACTTTGACAAAATATAATTCTTCTATTATCAAACTATTTTCCATAAACATCTACTACATATTATAATATTGCAATAAAATTATATATATCTAAAACTAATATTCGCTTAAAAAAAAAACAACAACAACTATTTTTGACACAAATCTAACATATTTGAACTTTAAAAATAAGTAACATAATTTATACATAAATAACAAAAATTCAAATATAATTTTTCATTATCTACCAGGCTAAAAAAAACATATTTTAAAATCATATATCTAATCCAATCATAAATACATTTAATCATATTCGTTTTCAATAATTTTACAATAAACATATGTCAAATCTGCCCATACATGCACTCAACTATATTCATTCATAACATTAACTTTTTAATTAGGTATTTATTCTAGTCATATAGTAGAAAATTTTGGATATTATTTTTTCTCATAAAAGTATGATATTTTAATCACAATAAATTACAAAAGCATTTTATTATTTTGAGGTGAAATCTTGATTTGTGTTATTTAAATTGGTTTTTCTGACTATGTATATGGATTCAACATCCTGAAAAACCTCTAAGGCACTTCATTTGTGTAGGAGTTACCCATCAAACTTGTGATTTCAATAAATTCCAATAAGATTTTAGAGAAATTAGATCAGAAAACCCCACCGTAAAAACTTCCAAAAAATCACACTAAAACAACTCTATTTATAATTTTATTTTTGTGATTATTTAATAATTACACTGTAAGGTGTTCCCTCTGAAATCAACTCTCCTCCCATGCCACCTGTGCTATTGTGAGTCATTGATTTAGGTGTTAGACAATAGAAATGGTCTCTACCATCCGATTAATAATTGATATTATTTGGTTACCGTTCTCTAATGAAATCTTCTTCTTACCCAACCTTCCTCTAAATCCAAGCACAAACCGTTCTTTCGCAGGTTCTTTCAATCTAGGAATTTTTTCTCATCGCGCCTTCCTCTAAATCCAGGCACTGACAGTTCTTCTGCTGGTTCTTCCAAGCTAGGCATTACAGTTTGCTTTGAAAGTATTGTATGTGGGACTTTATGAAGCAGAGGAGGAGCCATCACTTCTGAGCTAGGCATTATAGTTTTCTTTGAAATTATTGTATGTGGGACTTTATGAAGCAGAGGAGGAGCCATCGCCTAACATTTGGAGTGGGAATACCAATCATAGACCTTTCCCTTGGCTTATAGGAGTGGAAACCTTGCTCACCTGTTGTCTCGGCAATTCTCCTCCATGGCCTCGTCCAACAATGTTATTCAGTTCTCTATCTCTATTGTTTCACCAGTTTCTTCGCTATGGATTAGAATTGGGTATGTATCGACCAACATGTTATTCTTGTTCATGAATAGGAATTCATTCAAACATTTCTTACCTTTATTTGGCCACTGTCACGATGGTTCACAGATTTGATCTTTAATCAAATGATGTTGATATATACTTAAGTTTCCACGGAAATTATAGATACATATATGAATTTGTTCATCTTAATTTCTACTCCTCCATGGATCACCGGGTGTAGACTCCTTACAACACCAGTTACTTTGCAAAATATTCAAATTCTCTATGGAGATCTATAGTTTGCAGTCTATGTTTCTTCTTCCCCACAAACATTTGATGAAGTTGTGTGTTCTCGGGTGAGTGAACGAGTCTTTCATGTGGTACTTTTTTGCAGGATGGAGCAGGCCAAGCAGCGTGGCCACTTGGGCTTCAGACACTGAAATTGAGGGTACATATAATGGATGCCATGAGAGGTGGAGAAATTGATTCGATGAGGATGTCCATGCCCAGTTTTTATTCGATTTCTTCATTCGATTTTGATACATAGGTAATTGATGAGATAAATTTGGATTTTTCTATGAATACACATTTGAAACTTTCAGGTTTAATTTGCCTACAAAATATTTGAATTCTGGAGGGAGATTGACTTGCATCTGAATTAGGGTTTTGGCAGTGTAGACACATGAAGGGTTCACTTATGGGCACTCCCATGGGTAAAGTGGCGGTCGCCATGTGTTGGCAATTGACATGGACAATGTTAGGACAAGCATAGAATTTCAAGAGACCCTTGGCAAAACTACCCTCCGCAGAGTTACGATTTGGCTCTTAGCCATCTATATCCTTGTGTATTGATAAGTCTAAGGGTTATTTTGATTTTTGTTGGGAAGGGTTTATCTGTCATTCAGTGTATGTAGAGAAGCATTAATGAAATTTTATTGTTAAACCCCCTTAGAGCCAAGGTGATTCAAAGAGTTTCTTGGGTCACTACTACTATTGTGACCAAAATATTTTCTACTCAATCTTCAAGATCATTTAACTACAAATCTTAGCTAAATGACACTGCAATTTATCTAACCATGACACCATCAGGGATGTGGGATTTTTGAGGGTCAACATTTATGGCGTGGACCCTTTTTCCTATATAATTTAAATGCATATATTTTGTGGTGTCCAAGATCTAATTCATTAATTTTATGCTTAAAATCCAAGTAGGTGCAAGTCCAGACATTGTAAGTATTTTTCTAACAAACTTTTTTATTTTTTTATTGGAATAGTCATGTTATTCAAATTAGGCTTACTTTTGAGCATTGTGTTGCTGGAACATGTAGGATTTGGTTTATTTTGTTTTATGGTCTGGCTTTGGGGGCCATGAGATAGCCTCTGCATCTTAGTATATGCTACACCTAAGTCTTTTTACTTGTTTATATTTTGAATGTTTTGACCTTGCTACAGGTTTTGGTTATGTTTGCCTTGGCTATGTTTATCTTGGCATTTTTTGGATTGTTATAGGTCTATATGCTGGAAATTTATTTTTGGAATACGTTTGGAATTTTTGGGATTATTATAGGTCTATATATACTGGATATTTATCTTTGGGATATGTTTTTGTTTTAGAGACATATACTGTATTTTGAGCCGAACATACAGTTCATAACAGTTTCATCTATGAATTATATGGATTATGTAAACTAGTTTACATACATGTGCCAATGAGTCATGAGGACATAGGAGCTGCAGAGGAGCTGGTATAGGCCCTCTACCTTAAGGTGATGGAGGCAACACCTCTCCTTCTGAAAATGACAACACTTGGACTTGTCTTCTGCTTCTCCTCCCCCATTTCTCTCCACACTTACATCTCTTCCATCCTGTTCTTTGGTTCTCTGTCTCTGCTGTTTCACCAGTTTCTTTGCTATTGATTTTTTCGTTAAACTAATAATGCGAAGTCTCTCACGTTGGAGTAATTCATTAGTCTTAGAAATTTCAAAGTGGACAACCTCTCCAATGGAGGAAGCTCCTTCACATAGCGACTGCCATCCAATTTTAACCTTTCCAGCTGTTGAAATTCACACATCCATTTGGGCAATTTCACTCCAATGTAATCATCCAATACAAGACTCTGCAACTTCTTCATCTTCTGCATCTAATCGGGAATATTGTACTTAAGATTATTCCTGTTTATGTGATGCAAATATAAATGCCTCATTTCTGGCCAATTTCCCATTATGGTTGCTAGTGCATCAAATTTTGAAAATAAGACTAAACAGAGCTCCATAAGATTTGTGATATCCTTTAGAGCCACAACATTTGTGGGATCATTTAAAGCTTTTTCCATACCCATACTCAAATGTAGTCTTTTGAATGAAGTGAGTTTAGAAATCTCACTTGGCGATGATGTTAACACTTTGCAGTTTGAAGGATCCAAGAATTGAAGCCTAGAAAGACTGCATATAGCTAGAGGCAATTCCTTGAAGTTAGTAGAATTCAACGTGAGAAATTCAAGCAATGTGAGTTGAGTGACCGATGTTGGCAGTGACTCTATTTCGGTATGGGAGAGATCAAGAACCCTCAAAGAATTGAGCTTGATTAGAAAGTTCTTTGGAATATGATAAATTAATGGATTTTCATATAAGATTAAACTCACCAGCTTGGGGCACATGAAATATTTTGGCAATTTTGCAATTTGATAGCTAAACAGTGATATTCTTTCGCAAAGAAAGTGTAGCATGTTGATCATTCTCATTATGCAGAAATCTTGCAATCATGTTTCTTCTCTTTATAGGCTCTCTCAGGCTCCCACTAGGATCAGTATATGCTCACTACGTCCAGGAAGGCTTAGACCAGGCTTGTAGTGCGAGGTTTAGTTTAGTGCAGTATATCTATCACCAGTTCCAAGGACTCCTACATTTTTTTGTGGAAGAGTGTACTTGAAGTTATATGGGATTGTGCATGTGAATGGTGTACAAGGAATTTTTTGGTTTTGAATGTCATTTTATTTTTCAATTGAAGAGAGTGTGCTAAGAAATTTTAAGAAGGGAGTTTAAGTGGGTTGGTTGGGGGGTGATTTCTCAGTAGCATCAAGGAAAATAGGGGAGAAAAGATGATGCTTCATCTTATGCTTGATTATCCATCAGATTCATCAACTACCAAAGATTGGCCAGAAGACAAGCACAAGTTTTGCAATGCTCCTGAGATCTCAATAGGTTTCAATCCAAAGGGGTCCTCAAATTCAGAGGGGGCCAAAATCCCAATTTCTCTATTGGATTTGAAGACATGAAAATAGCTTTGATTGCCAGTTGAGTTCTCACAATCAACAAAGCAAGACAATACTGATTGGTTCTACCCATGGATTTACAGAATCCACCCATCAAACAGGAATGGAGCATTCAGAGAGCTATACTTTTGTTATATCCCGTGATTCAAATTTGAGAAAAAACAACATGCATACTCATTGCAGTATAGAGTGTGAAATCGTGCAATACCCTGTTCAAAAGAAAGATGAACATGAAATATGGGATGTCACATGGCCAGCTCGCAGCTATTCAAATTCTCCAGCATTTCCCATTGCCCATTTTCTCAGGGCTTGTTATCTTTGAAAACGATAATTGAACCATGGAAAATACATCTACATGTACAGGTTTGTTATAATCATCACACGATTTCTTTAAACATCTGAGAATCGATTGAATTGATTAAAATTTCCCATTCTTAATAGTTAGTCTCATTGTCTGTTTGTTGATTATTGCAGGGGTGACATGGCATTCTGCAATAAGGAATGTCGCTACCAACATATTTTGATGGATGATGAAATACCTTTAATGACAGATTCTGATAGGTGAACAAATGGAAGCATCTGCTACTTCTCCATCTTCGTCAAGTGTTGCTTCATAAGATCAGAGGCATGATATTTGTCCATCATCAGTGGGGAAAAAGAGGCATTCCAATGTATGTATTTTTCGCATTTGAGTATCTGTCAAAAAATACACTACTACAAATGATATAAAAATGTATCTATGTTTTATTCAGAGCAAAAGGGATTGAATGGGGTAGGATTTTCTGAGGCATATTAATACGGAGAGAGTTATTGATCCAATTTTCAAGTGTCAAATGCAAGAATAAGCTAATTGAATTTTTATTTCCAATCCTTTAGATTATTCCCTTGGTAGGAGAACCATTTTAAACAAATTCTTAGTTTTATCTCGAAGAATCTGTTTAAAATCGCTACTTCACATGAATTTAACGAAGTTATTTTCCCTTCGAGCGAACGCTATTTCTATGGATCTTTATCTTGCCATTATTACTTCACAGAGACACTATTATAACTGTAGATGCTTAGTATATTTCCATAGAGGTGTCTTTCCACTTGACGAGGACTTCCTTGGTCGTGCGGCTCATTTTTCTGCAGTCGCGCCAGTCCTCAAAACTTATTTTGTGCATACCCCACCATCTTGCGGGCGTAGCTCGAAGTAACCATTTCAAAGCATCGAAGCGCTATTTTTCTGGCACTTCTCTTACAAATTTGTTCAGGAAGTCATCCACCTCGTTTAACCCATCATACACAAGCAGGTCTCTTACCTCTATTTCTACGCAGATCAGCGACTTCGTCATCATGTTACAGTTGAGCGTGGTTACCTCGTGTAACCAATTCTGCCATCGTTCTATCTCCTCATTAGAATCTAATGTGAAGGAGCTTTCGCGCTCCCATGAGATTCGGCCATCTGCGGTTGGATTTACCTAGTCTTGCTCATGCGTGGTTATCTTGTAAATGTAGTCCAGCTCGTCATCGCTGTCGTAGTCACGCACTAGCTCAGTGTAGCACGATCCTTCTACAGGGTCTAAAGGTATTACTACGCGTAGAGAATTTTTCTAAAAGATCATCTTGCGCTTCTTTAGATTTATCACTCCATTCATGTCAGTGGTCCAATATGTTCCCAATAGCGCGGGGTAGGGATTGCTGTCATCAACAATCTATATCACTTTGAAATCTTCTAGCGTGCTTGCTCCTTCGATATCTACTATGATTCCCTGCAATCTCCCTATAGGTAGGATATTTTGTTGGTTTTCCATTCATAGTTGGATAGGAAACCATTGCAACGCAGGCCTGCCCATGTGCTCCCATGTCTTCTTTGGCAGGACATTCGCATCCGATCCTAAATCCAGAATCACTTGGTCCATCTAATATTCCCCAATCTTCATGGTCAATATCATCTCCCTTCATGTTCACGTCGTGTGCTTCCCAAGCTTCTGGACTACATGTGGTTCTCCTAGTGTGGTCCCATCGCATCTAGTTATGAGTTCTTGCAGCCCCTTTACAACCTTGCTGTCGCGCAACAGCTTCACACATGTCTCCACGAATCTAGTGAGCTTCAATGGGTCCATTTTTGGCTCCATTTTGTCTTTACTTCCTGAAGTGGAGGCATCAGCGAAGCTTCTCTTAGCCTCCATGAAGGTCTCCTTAGCGCTCTCCAAATCAAATTATGGTTCCTTCGTTGGAGCCTTGCAAACCCAGGTACTTTCTTTAGGTTTCTTGCCTTTGTCATCCCCTATTGTAATTCCACTCCAGAGTATGATATTTACATTAGGGTCTTCCTCGCGCAGCTTAGACCTCATCATTTGCAGGTTTTGAGTCGGGGGAGGTTGGAGTGCTCCTTTATCGCGTAGCCTCGCTATCAGTGTGGGACAATCCTCTGTCTCATGATCAAACAATATACAATACAAGCATGATGGTCGCATTGGATTTGTACAATCACGTGCATAATGCCCTGGCCCTCTGCAATTGTAACATATCAACTATCTGTGACCTCTTCCTGGTCCCCCTCCACCTCGGCCTTGTCCGCGCCCTTGAAATCTGGTGCGTGCAATTCCCGCATTTTGATCGAGGGGCCGTGTTTCAGCCTGAACTCTATAGGTAGGGGTTCGATCCATCATTAGCGCATAAATTCGACAGGTGCGCTCATCATGTCCCACTGACCTACAGAAATTACAGAACAACTACTGTGAATTTTGCGTATACTTCTGTAATAGATGGCTATTATCTGTAGCATGGTTTCCTCCTATCTGACAAATCGCGCACTATAGTGTAGGTGCTGCGCTTGGTCCTTCTTGTGCCTCCGGTCTCAGTGGCATTGGCCCTCCTCCCGCAAGGTAATTCGCAAACACCACGCAATGGTCCTTGTCATGCACCTGACCCTTGCATTTTACGCACCGTACCTCATCGCGCATCTCTGGGCAGGTTGTCCTATCTTGTTTCAAACTCTGCATCTCAAGGCATAAGTTTTTCAACTGCGCCTGAATCTGCTGAACTCCCAGGTTGGGATCTTGTATCGGGGTCTCATGCAATCTCATCGCGATCTCCAAGGCCTCGGCCTGAGTGCTTAACCTCTGTTATGACAACACATTCTGTAGATGTGGTGTTAACGATGCTACAAACCATTCGTGATGTTTCCCATCTGTTAATGTCATGTTCGCTTCGCGAATTGTGCACTTCAATCATTGATCCAAATCCCACAGGGTCTCGCTTGGTAGCATTGTGATTTCCTTGAACCCAATGATCGACTGTGCCTTTGAATTTGGCCTACTAAATTATTTGTTTAGCGCAGCTAGGATATCCGCGATCCTCGCATTCAAATTGTCATTGGAATGCTTAATGTACCAGGTCAGCGCACAATCCTGCAGAGCACTAACCAATGTTGCCTTCTTTATATTGTCATTCGTGACTCCCTATGCTTCCCATACAGCTTTTAACATGAACCAGAACTGGTCCAGATCTACATTCCCTACTCCCTTCAACACTGGTAGCTTTATCGCGCTTGCCATACTGCTTCGTGGTGGTGGCGGAGGTGGTATGGGCGAAGACAGGGTTGAAGACGATGAAATTGGTGGTGGTGTGGGTGGGGGTGGTATGTGTGGAATTCTCTGCTTTATCAAATTGATTGCACTTCTTGGTGAGACCTTTGTAAGCTCTTCCTCACCCCCTCTCAGAGGTGAAATCAAGGGGGTAGTTTCTAGTTTTGTGCTACCTTCGTTTCTGTAGATTCTCCCACTTCGCATAGCCCCAAACATCAATTTATTCACATAACCCATTTTTCACACAGTAGCATTTTAATCCAAGTGTTCAAATATTTAACGTACTTACCTCACGGTTCTTTGAGGAAGCATCATTCTGCCTCGCTATAACTGACTAAAGTATCTACCGCGAATTCGCTGATGAATCCTCCTATGATTTGATCGAACCAGTGATCGACAATGTGCATGATCTTATCTTCTGATACTTCTAGTTTGCGCACCAATTCTGGAGTCCACACAATAGGTTTGTCGAGTTTATACCTTCCTTGGCTATCTGCTAGCTTCGTTATCCACTGGTATAACTCAGTGGGGAAGGATGCGAAGAAAATTTCATGGATCTCTATATATAAGTAGTAGTCTAACCACTCTTCCTTTGATAGTTGCAGATTCCTATTTTGCTACGCCGTGAATTCATGAATCTTCCTATCCAACCAATCTTCAATTCCTTTCTTTGTCAGAATCCAGTGATACGGCATCAGAAATCTCTATGCAGATCCTAGTTCCGGCAGCAAAACCATTTGTTGGCTTGTTGGGGCCTCACCCAAGTTTGAAGTTAATTATCCAAACAAATCCCAGTACTACTGGCCATTTCGGCAACAGTCCGCAGAGCGTAGACTGAGGTCTCACCCAAAGTAGTATGGGAGGGTGCTAGAACCAGGTTTTCACACCCTTGAGATGTCTGAGAGGTTCGACTGGTCCCACTATTTGTCCTTGTGCGCAGGTCACTTTGCGCACTTCCTTGTTCCTCACGCCTTGATACACTGCCCTCGCACAGCCCTAACCAGGGGTTGTGGAGCATGAAGCCGCGCTCTGCACTATTACCTGAGATCTTACTTATCTTCATATACTAGTTACTTACCTTCACGTACTTGGATGTCTTACGTTATAATTAGTTATAAAAAAACATTCATATAAGTTCACGCAACAAATAAACAGTTTACCTGCAAAATATACCCAATCATATATTAAAACAGGAAAAGATGCACAAAAATATGATAAACTTCTCTTTATTGATTCTTCCAACAGTTACAGAATAGACCTGTCCTGCGGACTACTTGGCCTCTGCGCACTCAGTTGCAGAGCCTTCCCCTACTCTATGACCCAATGACACACTTTACACTTTTACTGAATCACTTATAATTCTCATGCTTTTCTACTCTATCTTAGCTATCTTATCTACTTAGAGCCTCGCTCTATTTATAAAATCCCATGGTCCGCGAACCATGGGTAGGTCTATTAAGCTGACATTACATTACAAAACAAGGGCAGACAACCCTATGACTCTATCATAATTTTTGCGCTCCGCGCACACAATTAGCGGATATTTTACAAGAATATTTGGTCAAAACTTGGGCTTTAAGCCCGAAAACATGCCTTGAGGGGATTCCATTCCCAACATGGCCAACCCCCGTGGTTTCCCCTCTGAAACTCCTCTCGGCCTATCCTATAGACTGTCTGTGTATCCTATAGGAATCCTGTGTGAAATGCTGTAGGATTTCCTGTGCAAGCCTGTAGGAATTCCTATGCAAGAAACGATGGTGTCTTCCTTGTTGTAGGTTTCTTGGGTATGAGAGAGACTTGTGAGAGAGAGCCTCGAGGAAGTGAATGCATGAATGCATGGGGACGATGATTATTTCCTCTTATGTTCATTTGGGGTGAGGTGGTGTGCTGGTAGGCAAGGTACGTTTCCAGTTTTGAACCATTGGCCCCCACTACCACCTCATCATTCCTCACTTCCTTGTAATCAACTCCCACTTCATGCTTTCGTAGCCTTAATTTCTTTTGTCCTTCTCCTTTCTATTTTTGAGTTGACTTCTGCCACATGTGAGAGGTCAAATTGTTTTGTCTTTGTTGACTGATTGAAGGTGGCCAAGTTAACTGGCCACCTTTCGCTTATAAACCAACTTACTCGTAACCTTTACATGTTTTGACTACATTATGCACATGAGAGAGTGAGTGGAATACTTACTTGTGGTGCTTAATACCTTGCTGCAGTGGTTGAAGACCAGAGGTGCTTGTTGTGTGTCTTGGTTGCATGTTATTCTTCTTCACTTTTTTTGTTTTTCTCTGATGATTTTTTTGTGGTGCAGGTACCTGGTGTTGAAGATAATGGTCCTGTTGTTGCTTTGGAGTCCCTTCTTCTCTTGGATCATCATGATGGAAGCTTGCTATTCTTATGATTTGTATTCTGTGGGATAGGTTGCTATAGGATTTCCTACAGGATGTCCCGTAACTGCTTCTCCCTTACAACTCTTAATCATACCTTGGGCTTGGAGTTTGAGGATGGTGACATGGATGGAGAGGGGGACTAGGAGTGTAGAGAATGAGGAATACTCAGGTGATGCTCCCTATTGCTTTATGTTTCCTTCTTTTTTGAAGACTGTGAAATTTTTTGAAACTGATATTTTTTTAAGGGTGAAAGGAGGGATGATGATGGTGTACATAGGTATGGTCATGGAATGATGATGTAGGGGTGATATTTTATTGACATAGCAGGTCATTTTTCTCTTAGGGTCACTTCCTGTAGGATTTTTGGGTCACTGTCATTTCTATAGGATCATCCTGCAGGTTTTCAGGGGATCCTATAGGTTTATACGAGATCCTATAAAAAACACAGTCCCCTTGTAAACTGAAGGAAAGGAGTGGAAAAATTGAAAGAAATGGTAGAGTGGTGAATGAAAATGAGTTGAAAAATAAAATGTGAGTGAAATAGGTCCCTTGGTGATCCTACTTTGTTCTCTGATCATCCTTCTTGCTGGCCTGCAAAATAGAAATTTTCATGATTTTTCTCTTTTATTTTTTTTTTTCTTTTTTTGAAAACAACTAGGCTACCTCTGAGAGGTTTTCATCCTAGTTTTTTGCCTTGGGCGCCTCAAGAGAGGTTTTCACCCAGGGATTTTTTATTCTCATTTTTTTCTCTTTTTTTCATTGACACCATTGGGCCGCCCCAAGAGGTTTTCAACAAAGCGCCTCATGGAGGTTTTCACCTCAATCCTTATTCTTTTTATTTTTTTCTCTTAGTGATTTGATGAGGTAGGAGCTCAAACTTGCTCCACTACCATCAATGTTTTATTGATATCATCAATGAACTATTGTTTTGACAATGGTCTCTTGTAAATTTTCAGTCGGTGTCCATTAACAAGTAAAAGAATGGCCTCTTCGTCTATGGTTATTATATGTACTGAACCATTATCATGGCATCTTTCTACAACATAAGGTCCTAACCATCTTGTCCTTAACTTGCCCTTGAAGTCTTTATACCTAGAATCATATAACAATGCCTAATCACCTTCTTGAAATTGCTTTTCCTTGATGTTCTTATCATGCCAGATCTTCCTCTAAAGTTGAATTACCTCTGTATGTAGGAGGGCTTGCATTCTAAACTCATATAGACCACTCAACTAGAGCAATCTTTCTTTTTGTGCACTGTTGAGATCTAGATCTAGTTGGGCTGCCATCCTTAATGTGATATACTCAAATTCAATGGACAGCAGGGCCTTTTTCCCATAGACCAGCTCATAGGGTGTGAATCCAGTGGTGGTCTTCCAGGTGGTATTATAGGCCTAAGTGGCCTCAACTAGTCTATTTGCCCAATCGTTCCTGTTGTTGCTTACCACTTTGGTCAAGATGCCCTCTAGTGCTCTATTGGTCACCTCCACTTGTCCATTAGCTTGTGGATGATAGGGAGTGGAGGTTCTATGCTTGATCTTGTGCTCGTTGAGCAAGTCTTCAATCATGTTGGAGGTAAATTGGCTACCTTGGTTTGTGACCAGCTCTCTAGGGTACCCAAATTTGTAAAATACATTCTCCCTTAGGAAATCAACTACCTTCTCTTATGTTTCTGCCTTAATTGCCTTGGTTTCAACCCAGTTAGTCAAATAGTCAATGCACACAATGATGTACTACTTTTGTTTGGAAGGAGGGTCAATAGGTCTAATGAATTCCATGCCCCACTTTTCAAATGGCTCGAAAGTCACTTGAGGTTGTAGAGGCTTTTCATCTCTTGGAGTAGGCCTTCCCATCCTTTGGCACTGATCACACTGACTAGTATATATTTTTACATCCTAATGAAGAGTGGGCCAATAATAGCCTTCTTGCAACACTTTGAATGTTGTCCTCTTTGCTGCAAAGTGACCTCCATAAGGGCCATAATGACAAGTCAGAAGGATGTCAAAGACTTCTTCCTCCTTGACACACCTTCTCAAGATTTGATATGGGCCAAGTTTGAAGATATTTCCCCCGATCCAAGTGAAGGGGGCGCTCTTCTTCACTATCTTACTTTTCTCTTTGGAGGACAAGTTCAGTGGTAATTGTGCAGATACCAAATATTTTTCTATATCAACAAACCATGGAGAGAGAAATGAAATAGAAAATAAGTACTCATCCAGTGACTGGTCATCAACCATTCCTTCCTCACCTATAGGCAAATTTAATCTGGACAAAAAGTCTACAACAACATTTTCCTTACCACTTATCAACAATAGTTAGATCAAACTGTTGTAATAAAAGTAACCATCTTATAATCCAAGCATTCACATCTGGTTTGTTCATTAAATATTTGATTGCAACATGGTCAATATGTACAAATGTTTGATAGGTTGTAATATAATGCCTAAATTTGTTCAATGAATGCACAACAACCAGGAGTTCCTTTTCGGTCATTGTGTAATTCTGTTCGGTCTTTAACATATTCTTACTGATAAAGTAGATAACATAAGGAAAACTTTCATCTATCTGACCTATGGCTACTCCTATGGCTTTGTGTGAGGCATCAACATGAATATGAAAAGGAAGGGCCCAATTTGGGCCTCAGAGAATTGATGCAGTGGTTAACTTGTTCTTTAGGGTGTCTAAGGCATCTTGACAGTTTTTTGACCATATAAACTCAGAGTCCTTGGCGAGAAAACAAAATAAAGGAGAGGCCAATTTGATGAAGTCCTTTATGAATACTCTGTAGTATCAAGCTAACCCTAGGAAATTTCTGACATCTCTCTTCTTTTGAGGAGGTGGGACCCTTTGGATGATAGCTATTTTGTTTGGGTCCACCTGCAGTCCTTGTTGAGATATTGAATGACCTAGCACGTCCCTGCAGTCATCAAGAATTCACATTTTTCGGGACTGGGATACAGGTTCATGTCAATGCATTTGTGCAATACTTTGCCTAGGTTGGACAGAGCCTCTTGAAAATCACAGCCATAAGGTGTAAAATCATCCATATAATTTTCTACAACATCATGGACTAACTCGGGAAAAATACTCAAGACTGGTCTCTAGAAAGTGGCAGGAGCATTGCATAGGCTAAAAGGAAGGACCCTATAGGAAAAAGTACCCCAAGGACAAGTGAAGCTGGTTTTATCTTGGTCTTCTAGGCTGATCTGGATTTGGTTGTACCCGCCGAATCCATCTAGGAAAGCGAAAACCATTTTCCCTGCCAGGCCATCTAGCACTTGGTCAATGAAGGGTAGGGGAAAATGGTCCTTCTTTGTGGCTTTGTTCAACTTCCTGTAATTGACACAAATCCACCACTTACCCTTTTACTTTGGAACTAACACCAAAGGAGGGACCCACTCACTGTCGGAGATAGGGTAAATGAATCTTGCATCTAGCAGTTTTTGCAGTTCTTCTTTGACTATATCTTTAAGAGATGGATTCATCCTCCTTTGGGGCTATCACACTGGCTTGCAACCTTCTTTGATGTATATGTGGTGAGTAAACACTGAGGGGTGTACTCCCTTCATTTCTTTGTAACTCCAAGCGAAGGCATCTAGATGTTCCTTTAGCATGTTGCATAACTTCTCTTCTTGGAGAGCAGAAAGAGATGGATTGATTTTCAAGGTTCTCTCAGGGACGAATTCTATGGTTTTGACATGGAGGGGGTTGGAATCGGCCAAGCATAGGTCAATTGGATGATTGTTATAGGTTTCCTTTACTACATCTTCTAAGGGCAATTTACTAGGAGTTGGACTTTGGAGTAGGTGTTCAATCAAATCATCTTCATCTTGTTGTCCTCCTCCCATGGTTGTTTCTAAAATATAAATGTGGGCGGAATAAACTTCATCTTCTTCCTCCTCCTCCAACCATAAAGGTAAATCATGCTCTAGAGATGGCTGAGTAGGAGGGTATATGACTAACTTCTTGGACATATGCCCATTCTTAAGGGTCATACTCCCAGATCTACAACTAATGTAAGCATCAGCAATGGCCAACCAGGGTCTCCCAAGGATGAGGGGGTAACCAATAAGCTTAGCCTTAGGCTGGAGAACTAGGAAATCTGCAAGGTACTCCCAATATTCAATGGAGACCATCATATCCTCCACAATCCCCTCAGGGGTCACTGTGGAGCGGTCTACAAGTTACGGAGCCGTTGTGCTCTTCCTCAATAAACCTTGGAGGTTGAGCTTGAGCATGGTGTCCTTGGTCATCACATTAATGGCAGCCCCAATATTGATCAAAGTGTGTGGGATAATGGTGCCAATGATGTGTACATCTACTACAGGTCTTCCAGGGTCCAAATACTTTAGACGGATTACTTGCCCCAACAATAAGTCAGGCAACTGTCTAATGACATTAATGGTAGGGGAATCTCTTCTTCACCTCCCTAGATGATTGAAGCACTTCTGCTTAATCAAGTTGTTGTAAATAGGAACATCTTTTATTGCTTGGAGAAGTGGAATATTTACACATAGATTTTTCAATTCTCCCAGAAGTTCAGTCTCTTCTGGGGTAGGTTGGAGTGGTTGGGTTAATCTCTCAGGAAAGGGTGGATTCATTTTAAGAATGATTTCCTCTCTTTCTTCCTCAATCTCCCTAAGTGGAGGTGGAGGTTGGTTATCCAGGAGAACTCTCCCAAATCTTAGGTTAATCTCCTGGATTTCCACAACATAAGTTGGATGTGATGTCTCTCCACTGTATACTTTCTGAGCTTGTCTGTTGTACGGGTTCGGATTTGGTTGAGCAGGCATCTGGGGTTGCTTGGGTGGAACGGATTGTAACAGTTGTGGTTGGGCAGGTGTTGGAGGCAATAAAGTTGGAGCATTATTGTATTGGGGCCTCCACCCCTGGGGCGGTGCATTCCACTAAGGTTGTGGTAGAGCATATGGCTAAAATGACTGATTAGCTAGCTGGGAGTGATACTGAGATGCAAAGAACCAAGGAGGAGGTGTAGATTAGGAAGGATGAGCAAGGGGTCCCCAAGAAGGTATGGTTGTGGTCTGGTTGGGGTTGTAATATGCATGGGATGACCCTTACATGCACTGCTAGTATGGTCTAGGCCCATGAGCTCTCCTTTGGTTTATCTAGCAGAGCTGCTCAATGACCACTTCAGCTCCTTGATATATAGATTTGAGTACAGGCAAAGAGGGGCACTTGTCTGTGGAGTGTTTTTCTTCACAGACTGAGCAAATTTCAGTAGAATTCAATGGACATTCATTCCTAGGATTCCTCCTGGTGCATCTAGGACAAAGAATTTCCAAGGCTCTCTCTGCTTCCTATTGCTTTCTCTTAATGTGTATAGTGTCCATTGTAAGGCAAGGATTTGCAGCATCTCACTCTTGAAATCTTCCAGCATATTTCCAATTTCACCCTTGATGGATGAGTTGGAAGAGGATGTATTGACCATAGGTTGACTACCCCTACCCTCTTTCCTAGCTTCCCTAGAATGGTTTCTAAAGATAGTCTTGATATCCTCATAGGGTAATTGGTAGATATCTCCTCCTTCTAACAAGTGTAGGGTACCCAAAAGATCTTCCCTTACTCCCCTAAGCAAGACCAGCTTTAGTGACTCAGGGTCAAGTGTGCGCCTAGCCCTTTTGTAACTAAGCTGGAATATTTCTTCGTAATCCTTTAGGGATTCATCGTTACCTATGGTCATCCTAAAAATTTCCTCTTTAGTATCATTTGACCGATAATAGTCTCAATACTTATTGTTAAATTCTTGCTACATCTGAGCCCAAGTTGTGATACTATCACTAGGTAAACCCATGAACCAGTAGAATGCTGCATCCTTGAGGGTATATGGAAATAGTTTTAACTTCTGCTCATCATCTGTATAGTCATAGGTTCGGCATATAACAACAAACTCAAATAGGAAAGTGGTAGGGTCTTTTGTGGTCAAACCATGGAAATGAGGTAGGGCATAAGGGCTTATATTTTTCATCTTAGTGTCCCCATTGGTTTCCCTGATGGGGAAGGAACTCTCACCTCTCTCTCTATTCCCTCTGTCATTTATATTTTCAGCCATTGGTTCAGTAGGAATGGGTTCTTCTTCTTCTTCTTCCCCTGTAGTTTCTTCAAATATGTCAGGTTGCTCACCTAAGGGTTCCTCCAGTTCACATGCACCCAATAAGATGGAAGGTTGGATGTTTGATGTAGTGGGGGTATTTGACAAAAATTTCCCTAAGTTAACCCTATTCCTACGAGGCATGAAAGAAATGTTTTTGGGTTGGTTTTGTGTTTTTTTTTTCAAACTTGGAAAGTACCTTGTAGAATTGAAATTTTTGATTAAATCAAAACTACTGACTGAAGGAAAAACTACTTGCTGAATTGAAATCTTGCTTGCAAAATGGAAAGGAAAGCAGAAAATGTAGAATGAAAAAGGAAGTAACTAAATTACTTTTGCAGAAATAGACTAATGGCAGAATATTAGAGACAAGAAATAGAAGAAAGAAGCATTATTCACATATTACTCAGACACCTACCTGGTAACGGCGCAAAAAAGTGATGAGTGCCAGTATTGCCACAAGAATGTTGCAACTCCTGGGCTACCAGCTTTACTTTGTCAACATGGGGTTTGTACAAACTTAGAGGTGACAGCGTTGTATACACAAGTAAAAGTGATGGTTCTACCTTTTATCATGGTTCAACGTTTCAAGCCAGACTTCTATGGAGTCAGAAGAAGCTTGGTTTCTTGACGGAAGAAAGGGGAATCTGCTCTAAGGGAGAGATACTCTACTACAATAATGGAAAAGACTAAAATTCAATGCTAAATCACATCATTTCCTAATTAACTACCAAGAAACCATGCTTTTCAATAATGCTAAATTAACATGAACCAAATGCTACTATCTAAGCATGGAAGTAAGAAGCATAAAACATCTCTAATGTGCAATTAAAGGGACTGAAATAAATATGTTTTTGTCTTTTTGCCTTCTCATGCAAAATCAAGTAT
This sequence comes from Pinus taeda, assembly GCA_000404065.3. Classification (NCBI taxonomy): domain Eukaryota; kingdom Viridiplantae; phylum Streptophyta; class Pinopsida; order Pinales; family Pinaceae; genus Pinus; species Pinus taeda. The sequence continues at coordinate 165,889 of APFE031420305.1, read as the reverse complement.
GCAAACTAATTTCTCTTGGTGATGTGGCATGTGCATTAAGGATGTTGGAGGATGGTTGGGAGGGTTAGGAGATGTTTGGATTCTATGGGAAACCTTTGGGAGGATTTTGGTGACTTTCTATAGGTTTTCACTCAATTTGGCCTCAAAACATGCCATTTTAGGAAAACCTACAAGATGTACTAGAAACCTATAGGATTCCTTGTAAACCTATAGGATACAACCGAGAGAAAAATGGAAGGTGTTGGAGGTGATGTAAGGTTTAGGGAAGGATATAGATGGGTGGAATGAAGTGAGGGAAGGTCTAGGATCACTCAGAAGTCAACAACAAAGAAAGAGGGTGGTTAGATTCGCTCAATGTGCTTGGAAGAATTTCTATGAAAAATGATGAAAACTAGTGAAGGAAATGGTGAAAACAAGGAATGACTATGGTGGATGGAGTGGAAGGTGGGTGATGGCTATGAAGTCTTTGTCTCCTCCTGAAGCACCTGCTCTACATAAAACATGCATAATTCCCAAAAAGCTATGTAAACAAGAAGCATTCTCATAAGCTAGAAAAGAAGAATTAATGAACTAACTGCTTACATGATGCATGAGGAAAGTTGCTAACAGGAATGAAAGTATGGATGAGATCTACTGAAAGAGTGAAGATATAAGAGATGGCAATGAAATCTTACTTTGCAAAATTGATCAAATGCTAACTTAAATATAGTGAACTCTAAAGCTTATGCAAGAAATAGAAATATGTGTTTTTGGGGCTGCATAAGGGTCCCTTCCTCAAATCATGATCCCAAAGGGAGGAAATGAGGCCAAGACACCCACTGACAACCTTGTGGTACTCCTTTTATCCCTGCTAACCTGCTACTGAAGTACGACACAAATGGAAGCAAACTAATAAACAACCATTCCAATCTACACTACTTACAATGAAAACACATCTAAAGGAAAATTAACAATGAAGCTATGAGACTAATCTAAACATATAGATATAAGAAAGAGGAGCCTTGGCTGCTAGGGTTTGGCCCTAACCAAAGAACTTCAACCCTCTAAATTAAATCAGTGCTGGCTCAAAACAAAACTCATTCTTATTACCAAAATAGAAATTTACATCAATAAAACTTTCACAAGTTTGGAGCTTGAAAATAGCTTAGAGTTTTAAAACAAAAATTTGAATCCTAATGAGGCTCTAGTCCTCTCTACTTATACAACTGAATTCCCCAATGACTTCCTTAAAATTAGGGAGGCTCGGCTCCCAAACTCAAGATAAAATGGCTCCTTGTCTCTCACTTGCTTGGTTGCCCTCTAATCCTCATGGCTTGGCTACTTGCACTCCGAGCTGGTGTGATGGATGGAGGAATATTTGAATGGGGGAGAAGTAAATGAGGAGGATTTACCTCCTACAATCCCTCTCCCTTGTCCCATTCGATTTTTAACCTTATTATTTGCCAAAATTCCTTGATTTTCTCCTTCAATCCTGCATTCAATGCATATTAGCCCACTAAGCATAATATCCAACTCTAACTCATCTCATAAACAGAATATAATCAAAAACATGTAATAAGTTGTGAGAAAAGTTGGTTTGACTAAGCTAGGAGGTGAATTAAGGCCCATATAATTACCCAATGATGAGGCTCATCACATGGTAATGCTTATGTATTTATAGTCATGGATAGATTGTCTAAGATGGCTATATTGGTAGCCTACAAGAAGAGTATCACAGCTGAGGAAACTTCCAAATTCTTCTTTGAACAAGTATGGGTACATTTTGGGATCCTATGGACCATTATATCAAATCAGATAAGAGGTTGATGAGCACATTTTGGTCAAGCCTTTGGACACTATTGAACACCAAGCTCACCAAGTTGACTGCCTTCCATCTCCAGAATGATGGTCAGACGAAGGTCATCAATAGGATGATAGTGCACATACTCCGCATGTACAACTCCAAGCATCCACGAACATGGGATGAGATTATTCCCTATGTGAAACACAGTTACAATAGAGCTCTCCATAGCTCGACTAGTTGTAGTCCCTTTCAAGTGGGTCTAGGATTTCAACCATTGTGTCTAATTGATGTTGCCATGCCTCATACGACTGCACAGACAAGATTCACACATGTATTGCCGGAACTTCCGAAGTTTTTTTGAGGCCCTAAACCATGTTTATGGGAAAGTCAGGGCCAACATGGTTCTTTGACCCATGTTGGGCACTCGAAATTTTTATTCCTCGGATATATCTTTCTAACAAGGTATTGTAGGCGTCAAACAAAGATTGTATGCCAAAGTTACGACTCTAGGAAGTTGGTGTACCAATTTACGCAAACGGGGCCCATCATTTTGGTACTTCATCTCATAGTGTTAGGTTTTTAGATGTTTACGGTGTTCCATTGTTTCTCAATAATAAATAGGCCTCTCAGCCTCATTGTAACATAATTCAGAGGCATGTATCTGCCACATCTCTTCTCAGAGATAAGCTACCATCACTCGAGCTAGTCTTATTTCCATTTTGTTTCTAAGCATATTTCAGTATTTGATATTAATGAAATGAAGTGTTATTTCTGCTACATCTATGTATTTATGGTTATATCTATAATTTTTTGCATTCTTGTTTAAGTTCGGATCAAAAAAGGTTTGTGAGGCATTTCCCAAGTCCATATCATTATTCTTCAATGCAAAAAAAAATAACATATAACCATAACTATAACTAACAAAACCTCTTATCATCCACGAGAGAAAATCTCATAAAACATAACGTTCCATAAAGAGTTGTGTGAAGAAAGATGTGGTCCTCAATCTTGTGCATTTTTCACCTATAAGCCTTCTATAAAAGGCGTATGGTAGAGCTCATAAAATGTATCCCTGACATGTTCCATAATCTTCTGTATACCTAAGGCTTGTTCCACTCCTGCTTTGGAAAGGCAATCAACAATGGAATTCCTCTCCCTATAAATATGACAACGAGAAATTTGAGTTTTCAAGTGCAAGACTAATCCACGATGGGAATGAGCATGTGCATGTGATTCCTAGAAACTTCATTAAACTAGTTAACATTTTTTAAAGAATCACCAATGATATGGAGTCGTGTGCATCCCTTTTTAATAGAAAATAGTAACATAAAAAATTTAAAATTTAAAAAAATAAATAAAATAAATAAATAAATAAATAAAAAATATTCCCATAGGAAAATCTGGGTAGATCAACCCCGAAGGGAATCTTTTAAAGCCCGTCGGCGAGAATAACAAGGCCTAACCCCAAGGGTATCGAGGAGAATCAACCCTGTGACCTCCCGATTGGTGAGGTAATTAAAAACGGGGTCTCAACCAATTGAGCTAACCCCTGGGGCTTAAATAGTAACATAAGTTTTATACTAGTTAGTTTGACATATTTATTAGAGGCCCTACCCAATCCTCTTTGGAGTTTGAAAGAATGATTCTCATTTAAATAAATAACTTCCCCGTCCCCACACTCACTCCCCTCCTAAGAAGCACCATTGAAATAATCCCAGGGTCAATAACAATATACTTCTTCATGAGAGATATTTTGAGGCATGTGTCTAGTGTTTTCATCCAGGATCAAATCGTATATGGCCATAAAATGAGATGCCACTCTTTCAAGATTTGTTACTTTCTCCTAGAAAATAACATTGTTTTGTGCTATCCATATCCATCAATTGATAATGGGTAGGAGATTAATTATGAGATTCTTTGGATATGCATGTTCCCACCAAGAATGTCAGGCTTCATAGCAAGATATACCTTGCCATATTAAATCAATTGAAAAAAGAGCGAGAAGAGTATTCCAAACAACCCTAGAAAAATTGCATTCCATAAATAGGGGGTCCATTATTTCCTCAATAGCTTTGTAAAGTGGGCACTAGCTCGACCCGTAGAAGCATCTATTTTTCAAATTTTCACCTGTGGGAAACTTATTTTCCAAGATCCACGATTGAAAGACTTTGGATTTCTCCAGGAAGTTTTACCTCCACAACTTCTTCCATCACCAAACTAATACTATGGGATCTTTGTCTTCTGTGATGAATAAATAACCTATCTTTGGTTGTATTCCCCTTGAGGAGAGTGAAACCAGTGCAAAATTTATTCCATATCCCTCAACCCATCGTGAGAAATGTTGAGTGAGGTAGTATAATTCTAGCCATCTCTTGACCCAAATAGAATTACTATCTAGATATGCCAATTGGTTTAGGGTTCTTCTCCCATTTTCATTAAGGAATTCAACCATCTCCTGTGATAGGATATAATTCTCCCCACATCCAACCCATGGGCCCTGTCCAACTCTAACTCTTTCACCAGAACCAACCTTCCATGCTAGCCGCTAGCCCCTACTCAATTACATTGAATGACACGATAAACTTTTTCCAAACCACAGAAACATTTGGCTATGCTTATTTGGGGATATGATCTAGTCTTCAACAAAGTTGGTTAAAATATAATTTATGTAAACCACTTATATCCATAAGCTTGTTGAGGATATCAACTTCCATCCTACCATGGAGGCTAATATCTTTGAGAAAGAAAACAAAATTTTTCAGACCCCAACCTCCCCGTTTCTTTGGGAGAGTAATTATATTCCATTTTACCTAAGGGAAAAATTTGTCATCATTTAATCCCAACCAAAGGAATATGCAACATCTCTCACAAATAAAATTTAAGATCCCTTTAGGAATCCAAGACAAGGATATCCAAATATCGGGATAGCTTCTAAAACATATTTTATGATCAAAATCCTAGTTGCGTGAGAGAGCCACCTAAAACTCCAAACCTTTGATATTTTTCGACCTTAGCTAGAAACCAATGTCAATACACCTTTTATATTCATTGGGCTTCAGGTGAACACCCAAATATTTGAGCCCTTCATCAAAGATATTTGAATGTGAAGGAAAGAAATTTTGGGCATTTGTAGGATCCCCTCTACACAAACCCACTTCAGAAAAAGTTGATTTTTGAATATTTATCATCATACCTGTATCCTTTTTAAAAAAATATAGTGTTTTTTTGATAGCTATTAGATCCCTTCTAGACCCATCATTGAACAAAAGAATTTCATTGGCAAACAAAATATGTGTAATTACCAAATCACCTGCAATTGTAGCACCTTTTAGATCACAGTGGATCAATTTCTGCTACTAGAAGAAATAATAATGGTGACAGTGGACATCCTTGGCAAAGACCTCTTTTAGAATGAAAAAAAGAAGAAGTTGATCCTTTTATAAGCACTGCAAAATATTGATGTAATACAACACATTATCCAATTGATGAAACTTACTTCAAAACTTGCGTGTGTCAACAACATTCTAATGTAGATCCAAATAACTTTGTCATATGCATTAGATAGGTCAATTTTAAGTACCATTCCTTTCAAATTCTTTGTTTTTAAGCTATGAAGACCCTTCTGTGCAACTCCAATGACCTCACGAATGTGCCTCCCTTCCAAGAAAGCAAATTGCTCCTTTGAAATATTCTGAGAAAGCAACAACTTCAATCTATTTACAGTAATTTTTGTAATGATTTTGTAAATGTTGTTACATAAATAAATATGCCTAAATTCATAAAAGGTATGAGGGGAATCAATATTTGGTATAAGAACAGTAAAGGTGGAGTTGAATGCATGATAAATCCTTCCAGTTTGTCTACAATCTTCAATCACTTTTAAGAGGTCATCCCCTTATATATCAAAGAATTCAAAGAAGAATTTGATGAGCCATCCATCAATATCCAGACTTTTATCCCACTGAAAACTATGCAGGACCTTACGCAACTCTCCCTCAAGAAATAACTCCATGAGAGAGTGATTGGCACCATCATCGGTGAATCTAGGAAGGTGATGAGCCATTTATGTCACCTCCACTAAAGAGGCTTCCCAAGGAGCCTTGAACAAGGAGATGAAATGATTGATACCTAACCTAGCAAGGGATTAGAATTTTGAATCCTGGCCCCCATTCAGATCTTCTAATGCCCAAAGAGTGTTGATAGGCCAATGACGCTTTGAAAATTGTTGGAAAAAAAATTGTGTTTTTCTCCCTTCTCTTCAACCAAATAACCCTACTTTTTAACCTCTGGGTCTCCTCCTTTTCCTCCATAGTTCTCTTTCTGGTAGCTTCTAACTGAATGATTCTTTGCTTTGATTCCCCCAACAAATATCCCCCCCTTCCAAATCTTCTAACTGCTCCAATTATCTCTCTACCTACTTCAAGGCTTCCTCATTCCTTTTTGTTTTTTCCTTTGACCATTCAATAGTATCCCTTTTGAGTCTTTTGAGATTATTCAAAAATTGAACCGGGATAGTTCCTTCCCTTTCTAGGCTATAGGAGATCAAATGCTCCACCATTAGGTTACGAAAAGTTTTGTCCTTCAGCGAGACTGAGTTAAATTTAAATGGGGACCTTGGCCTTCTTATTCCATATTTTAATTTAAGGAAAGTAGGATGGTGATCATAGCTACCCACCACTCCAACCCACTGTTGAAAGAGTGAGATTCTTTCCAACATAGATTTAACTACCAGAAAATGATCAATCCTTTAGGAAACCATGGTTTCTCCAGTTCTACAATTACAACAATTTGGTTTATAATTTATCACATCGACATCACAAATCTTGTGAGACTTCGAGAGGTGAGAAAAGAAATCAAATAGAGGATTAGGGTGGGCATTTTCCCCCCAAATTTCTGAGACACCCAAGAAGAAATTCAGATCACCCCTGAAAACCAAATTATTAGAATTCATGAAATAACGGGCCATCAGACTTTCCCAAAAAATGTTTCTATCTTGGCAAGGCCCATAGATTTTCACTAAATTTATATCCATATCCAATTCAGCCACAGATATATCAGCCCATGGGACCCTTTCCAAACCCCACGAAGTCAAGATTTTTTGTGGATCCTAGGTTAAAACCCACCACTATTACTCTATACATCCCTCTAGCATCAAATACAACAAAACTCCAACTTGGAGCCATAGATTCCAAAATTTTCACCACGCCATCTCCACTATCAAGAGTTTCTTCAAGTAAAATGACATCAAACTTCTCTGAATACATCAGATGCTTGAGAGCTAGTATTTTGGAGGGACTATCCAACCCTCGATAATTGAAAGAAAGGAATATCATAAGGGACTATGGATAGGGGATTTCACTAGTCTAAGTTCCCCAAAAATGGATTTGTTCCTTCTTACTACAACATCCTAGCTAGCTTTTAGTTTGGCCCTAAATATGTGAGATTTTTTGCCTTGAGGGTTCCTAGTGGCCTTAGAACGAGAGGGAGAACTTGAACCACCCATGGCCTCCAATGACATCATAGGTTTAACCTTCAACCTAATATTGTTACTGCAACAAGTATCAAAGGATGTCGTCGAGTCCCTTCAAAGAGTAAGGGAGGGAATAGGTGATGGGCACCTGACAGAAACATTGGTGATGGTATAGGGGACAAAACCCAAACAAAGACCAGAAGATACATTACACAATGACGGGTATGGCAAAGAAGATGAAGGGATCAAGCCCATATCCAAATAAGAAAAATATCGAATGAGATTAGATATAGGGAGGGAAGACAAAATGGTACCTTCCACGAGTGCATAAAAAGAGGGAAAACTAAACTCCTGAGTTATCGAGGTAGGAGCTTGCATCTCAATGCTTTGTGGCCTCATGTCTTCATCCATGGGACTAGGTTGGAGCTCTTTTCTCCAATGTACTAGAGAATACATCATCAACTTCTAAACATTAGAGGATTTCTCCTTATTTTTCCTTGAGATCCCCTCAATGTGAATCTTCCTCCCTTTCCTCCCAAATTAAGGCAGAGGATAGTCCTTTATAACATGACCCACCTTATGATATCTATAACATTGAAAAGGGATTCCCTCATAGTCAATAATTTACCTATGAGACAACCCTTGATAAGTGATATTCAAAGTTGCAATCAAACCCTCACAAAATTCTATATTTACCATCATTCGAGCTATAGTCATTCTTCCAGTCTCTTTGAATAATATGTCTACTTCCACAAAAGACCACAACATATCCCTAATCATTCAAAAGATGTCATATGACCAAAACTACGTGTGAAAACCTAGGAGTCTCACCCAAACCCAGCCATCTCCTAGCCTTTCTCTACTGGCATCAAAAAGAGTAATCCACCTCTTCAGAAAGACTCGAGCCAAATCTATCCACCATGTCTTGCTCACATCTTACTCAAAACCTAATTAACAACATCCGTCAAGTTAATTTTTAACACAAACCAACCCCTCATGAGAGTTCTAACCACCAATAACTCTAAAAGGTCCTTCTCCCTTATCAACTTAACCCATTCTCAATAGTTTTATACAAAGAATTCCCATTTGTAAACTCGGCCTACCAACACCCGCTCAGAAGTTTCCATAACTTCCTTAAACTGCACGACTTCACCAAGAGTCGAGTTCTCCAAATTAGAGTCAACCTTGGTGCATTTAACTTTCTTACGCTTCTTTTCAAACCTCGACGTGGCCTTGGTTCACTCTATAGGTGTTTCCCCCTACGAAGTGTGAACCCCACTCTTTCCTATCATGTTTATATAAAAAAAAATCCACAACAATTCCACAATTTGGGAGACCTTCAAAAAAGACCCCTATCTACGCAAAAGAGAAACCTGCACTGAAATCCCCTACCACACTCTAGATACTACCAAACATTGTACCACCTACCTTAATGGTGCTTGAAAAACCCCTAAAAATTTGAGGCCCAATGCTAGAGCTTTCCACCCCAACCCTTACCAAATCGATAAGGTAAACCCCATAACAAGCCACTCATGCTCATTGAGGACTATCAAATGCTAATCCGCTTGCAATCAAGTAACCACTAGAAAATTGTGACAGTACATCAATCACACCCACTACTACTCTAGCCTGTTCTGAATCATTAAGAAACCCTAGGAAGGAACTTATAACTAGAGGTTCTAAGACAAAACATCGTGACTGATTAGAATTTATCGAAAAACCATGACCTTGAAATCCTAGAAACGATGACTCCAACCACGAAAACAACTCGAAAATTTCCTCAATCAATACCATTGTAGAATGGGGAGGAAAACCTTTTGAGACAGTGAATGTTATTTCCAATGTTGGAAGGGAAGAAAAAGTCCCCAAGCCTGGAGATCCAACTATCACCCTAACTCCATCTTGAGGGTCTGAGGGGGCGGCCCTAACGAGATGTAGAGCTAAGATATATATGAAACTACTTTGGTTGTAATATACTATCTAGGTAATGTTTATGAGTACTCTGAGATTCCAGTAAAACTTGTCTTAATCTTTGTAATTTTTAATGATTAAGATTTTTATAGTTTTTAAGTAACTAAATTATAATTAACAACTTTAAACTTGTTTAAAGATTAATATCGAGTTAGAGAAATGTAATTGTAGAAAACAAACTTTGTTGACTCTTTCCTTAACAAGGGGTCACAATGATGTGGGTTAAACATGGTTTAAAATGCCTTATTATTTAGCATTTTTTATTTATTTGGCATGAAATTAGCTAGATAAATTTGAAAGTGCAATTTCATTATGTAAAATTTGTAATTTTATGAATTAATAAATATGATATAAAGTATTTTAGGGTGTTGATTTCACACAAATCATTAAAAAATCATTAAAAATGAAAATAAGATTGAAATTTGCACAACATTACAACCTCCATATAAAGTTGGAATGTCACCACTTAATAAATATAATTTTAAAAATTTGAGATTTTTGAATTTATTGAATCATAAAAAATGAAAATCCAACACCTAATTCTTCATAAATCACAATTTTTTTATTCATGAAATTTTGACACTTTCATAAATCACAATTTTTTTATTCATGAAATTTTGACACTTTCCTAAATCACAATTCTTTTATTCATGAAATTTTGACAATAAAGTGTTTGAATTAACCCATTGACAATGTTCATGACAAACTATGTTCCTTTGCTCTTTTACTTTTGACTACTAATTGCTATATTTATTAGCCATGATAATGTATTTGGTTATTAATCTATTTAATGTTGTATCAAAATTATTTTTCTCGTTAGATTAAAAACAACTCATGTTTAATTTTTAAAGATATAAATTGATTTAAAAGTAAACAAAACCTCTAGAATATTATTCCATCTTTAAGTATAACATAAATCATCATGAAATTTTACTTATTCTTAAAAAAATTACATAATTTTTAGATTCAAATTGTGTTAAATTTGAACATAAAATGAGATATGTATATAAATGTTTCCTCCTTGAAAGAATCAGCTATTCTTAAAAAAAAATTACTCAAATTTTTTTTTTCATAAAACTTATTCATTGTATTCAAATAAATATTTTTGCTTTCCTTATGAATTTCAATATACCACTTTCAAACTTAAAAATAAATTATTATAGATTCTTATTTAGAGAATAAAATAACATTTAAGAAAGAAAAAATAATTATTAAAATTATATATGTAATTTATATATCTTTATTTTTTAAAATGATTAAATTATAAAATAACATTTAAGAAAGAAAAAATAATTATTAAAATTATATATGTAATTTATATATCTTTATTTTTTGAAAATGATTAAATTTTATCACAGGAACACGTTGAATATTGGTTGAAAAGTCATTTCAGGAAAAGAAGTGCCTTGAATAGTAAATGGACAATCAAAAAGTATATAATGAGCGTAAAAAATTATTGAAGAACCAAGTAGAGATAGACTTCACGGTGGGAAACTTCCAGGGAATAATATTTTTTATAACTTCTAGGAAAAACTGCATGTTGATGGCAACAGGGTCTATTTTCTAACTTTATGAAGAGATAAGAATATGTTGACTGTTGACTACAAAGCCAAAAAAAAATATTAAATTATTTAATAACTATTGAAAAGGGGTCTGTGATGGAAAACTACTGTGATAAATTTATGAAAAGAAAAGAATATGTTGACTCCTGAATATAAAGCCAAAGTAACATAAATATTTTTGTCTTCCAAAGAGGTCTGTGGTGGAAAACTATAAGAAGCGAGTATCATGTGAGAGGTGTGGTAAATTTATGAAGAGAAGAGAATATGTTCACTCTGGACTATAAAGTTTAAAATTAAATTAAAATTATTTAATATATTGCAAAGAGGTTTGTGCTGGAAAATTGTATGGAGTGAGTATAATGTTATAGGTTAGGAATTGTCTTTAGTATGATTTTTTGGAAGTTTTTAGGGTGGGATTTTCCAGTCAAATTTCTCTAAAATTTGGCAAGAATTTATTGAAATCACAAGCTTGATAAGTAATTCTATGCAACCTAAGTGCTCTAGAGGTTTTCCAAAGCGCTGAATCCATGTATATAGTCAAAAACAAATTTAAATAACACAAATCAAGATTTCACCTCAAATTTTTCCATTAATACCAGAAAATCCAAAAAATCACACTAAAAACAACTCCTTTATAAATTTGGATTATTTTTGTATAATATAATTTTAATACTATAATAAAAGGTATAATTTGTTTTTTTAATCGATTTTTTTTCACAATTTTTATCTAATAAAAATTTAGTCACCACCAACCAAAATATATAATATGTGCTTTTTACAGCTTTAGCTTGACTTTTTCTCAATAAAACAATATAATCTTATTTAAAATTATATTATTAAAATTTTTAAAATCTAATAAAATAAATCTCAATAAAACTTCATCTATTCTTTTAAATGATTTTTTTTTTTTTAAAGATACAATGATATTGTGCGTTGTCGCCTTTCTATCAATCCAATCTTGCTTTCCGTATTTTTCCAATCTTGCTACTTCTGATTTTATTCCACCCTCTTTGCTGCTTTTGCTTTTATTCCATCCTTGCTGGTGCTGCCTTTCTTTCCATCTTCTGTTGTTTACCGCCTGCAGATTTTATATTCTCATTCTGCCCAACCTGCTGCTATGCTTACAAGAAAGCCTGCAATGGATTTTGTGAACATAAGTGCTTGTGATGCGATAACAAGCAGGATCGTTATTTTTATCGAACAGATTGATAATGTTATTCAGTTGGATCACCGTTGGCGGCTGGAAACTCAGTTAAATCTAATGAAGAGACTCTTATTCGATATCAGCAATCAATTCCAACATCATCAACAAAGGGCGCCGGTAGAGACCGTGACTAATTTGTTGGGAATTTTTCTGGTAAAATTCCAAAAACAAATTAACTGAATATAGAGACAATATTCTATTTATTTCTAGGATCTTAACATAGGGAAGCAAAAATTGATTTCTGAGAAGACAGATATTTTCTCACACAAAAATACTTTGTATTCATTAATAAAAGACTCATACAAGATTCATCATCTTTCTTTCAGAGAAATTCACCAAGAATTTTAAGAGAAATTACTGTCTCTTTTTGAAATTTTACACTATTGTGTAAAAAAAAAAATTTACATTCAATGTTGTGTAAAAACAAAAATCACATGGATTTACTGTTATAAAAGAAATCCCTTACATATGCTCTGCTGCAAATATTTTTACCTCGTACTGCTATGCATTTTTCATCAAAAACATTATAATTAAAATGCTATATGCTATGCCCATACCTCTGTAAGTAAAAAAAACATTAAAATTAAAATCTTTTACCAATACTCTACGAACACATTTAATTTCATTTAAGTTTTACTGGCGGTCAACCAAAAACTTCACACAATGTGTTTGCTCAGGGCTGTACGCAACTTTGGATGCAATCAAACAGACATCATCCATCCTTGCAATCGGACGGTTCGGAACAATATCGGACGGGCCTTATCTACCAACCTTTACGTCCCGATGAAAAGTGGTTTTTGAAAAAGTACATTGGACACGCGTCAAAAAATGATTGCATCGGGTGCGTTTGGAGGAAAACCACTTCCGTAGCAAAAGTGGTCCGATGAGGTTCAATGGTTTTCGGGAATGGTTTTATGGTCGCCGTTTTAATGCTGCTGCACGGCAAGTTGAAATTAATATTTTAACACTCCCCTTTAATTTCAACTGCTGGGCATTCAGTGATACCCAGACACTTCCTCAAAAAATTCGAAACTTTTCTGGTCCAATGGCTTGGTCAGAATGTCTGCACCCTGCTCCTGAGTCCTGCAATGTTGTAAAACAATTTCTCCATTGCTTACCAATTCCCTGATGTAATGAAACCTTGTGTCAATGTGTTTCGTTCTCTTATGAAACACAAAATTATTGGATAATGCAATAGCCGAACTATTGTCACAAAAAATCACCGTTCCTTTTCCCTGCTCTTGGCCTAAGCTCCTCAACATTCTTCTCGTCCAAACTGCTTGACATGCTGCTGCTGTAGCTGCCACATATTCAACCTCTGTTGTAGACAATGCTACAATAGGCTGCTTTTTAGAAGCCCATGAAATAGCTCTTGAACCCATGTGAAAAATATAACTGGATGTGCTTTTCCGATCATCTACACTTCCAGCTCAATCACTATCAGTGTATCCAATTAAATCTGAACATTCTGAGACAGTATATAAAATGCCAAACTTTTTTGTACCTTTAACATATCTCAGAATCATTTTTGCTCCTTGCCAATGTGCTTCTTTTGGCCTCTCCATGAATCTGGAAATGAAACTAACATCAAACATTATATCCGGCCTAGTTGCAGTTAAATACATGAGGCTGCCAACTATGCTCTTATACAAGCTAGGATCAAAATCTTTGCTGATGTCCTCTTTGCTGAGTTTTAATCCCATTATTGTGGGAGTGATTGCTGCGTTGTTGTCCTGCATGTTAAATCTTTCCAATACTTCATTCACATATTTCGCTTGTGAAATAAAAATTCCATTTTCATTTTGATCTACTTCTATTCCTAAGAAATATCTCAGCAAACCCATGTTAGTCGTTTCAAATTCCTCTTTCATGACTGTTTTGAAGTTTTCAATGAGATGATCATCATTACCTGTGAAAATAACATCATCAACATACAACACAACAATTAAAATTTTACCATCATTTTCTTTGATGTAGACGGTGGGTTCTCCCTCACATTTTTCAAATCCATTTTCCTGTAGATAGGAATTTATCCTGCTGTACCATGCTCTTGGTGCTTGCTTCAGCCCATAAAGAGCTTTCTTCAATCTGCACACTTTGTGTTCTTGACCTTTCTTCTCATAGCCTAGAGGTTGTTCTATGTAAACCTCTTCCATTAACACTCCATTTAGGAATGCTGACTTCACGTTCATTTGGTAAACTTTCCACTTGTTTTGTGCTGCTATGGACAGCACTGCTCTCACGGTTTCCATTCTTGCAACCGGTGCGAAAGTTTCCTCATAGTCTCTCCCATACTGCTGCTCCGGTGCAAAAGTTTCCTCATAGTCTCTCCCACACTGCTGCTTGTATCCTTTGACAACAAGTCTTACCTTGTGTCTTTCTATTTTGCCTTCAACATTACTCTTTGTCTTGTAGACCCATTTAACTCCAATGACTTCCTTACCTTTTGGTAGCTCAACCAAATCCCATGTCTTGTTTCTCTCTATGGCATTGATCTCCTCATCCATAGCTTCTATCTATTTCCTATCCTTAATAGCATCTTCGAAATGAATAGAGTCATCAATATGACAATACAAAGTAAACAAGGAATTCATTCCTTCATCATAAATATCACTTAAATTTCTGAATTTCTTACCTCTTTCATTTGGTGTGCAAGTGCTTGAAGAAGCACTTAAATTTCCTCCTTGTGGTGTGCTTGGAGAAGCACTCTCATTTCTCCTCAAGGGTGTCGCTTGCTGTCCTTGTGTTGGCGCTGCTGTTTGGGGATGTATTTTAGCGATCTCCTCATCATCTTCATCATGAGACAAACAATTTTTAACATTCACTATTTTCTCTATGCTTCCATCTCAAGCTACCTCCTCAATGAATTGAACATCACTGCTCACAAAACATTTCTTAGTAGATGGGATATACAACTTGTAAGCTTTGGATTCCTCACTGTATCCAATGAAAATACATTTCTCCTCTTTGTTTTCCAACTTCTTCCTTAGCTGATCTGGTATGTGTGCATAAGCCATACATTCAAAAACTTTCATGTGGGTGACTCCTTGCTTTCTCCCACTCCATGCTTTTTCCGGCACTCTGTTCATCACTGCTTTTGTAGGACACCTGTTCAAAATATATGCTGCACAATTTACAGCTTCAGCCCAATACTCATTTGGCAAATGCTTTCCCTTCAACATGCTCCTCGCCATATCCATGATGGTCCTATTCTTCCTTTCAGCAACACCATTTTGCTGTGGAGTGTACCTTGTTGTAAATTGCTTATGAATTCCATTTTCTCTACAAAACCGTAGGAATTCCTTGGAGATATACTCACCTCCTCTATCAGTTCTCAGAACTTTGATATGCAGCCCACTTTGATTTTCTACAAGTGCTTTGAAATTTCGAAATTTTTCAAACACTTCACTTGTGTTCTTCAGGAAATAAACCCAAGTATTTCTGGTGAAATCATCAATGAATGTTAGAAAATATTGGCTGCCTGCTAGTGATGGAGTTTGCATCGGTCCACATACATCTGAGTGAACGATCTCTAAGGTGCTTTTGCCCTTATACTTTTCCCTGATGGAAAACTTTCTCTATGTTGTTTCCCCAAGATACAACCTTCACAAAGGCTGTCTGGTTTCTCTATCAATGGTAATCCTCTTACCATTCCTTTTCTACTCAACAAATTAAGACCTCCAAAGTTGAGATGTCCAAATCTCAAGTACCACAACCAATTTTCATCCTTTGATACGCTTTGGAAAGCCTCTTGGGTAACTGCTGCAATTACCTCTTTGTTTTTTAAATCCGCCTTTATTCTGAGAGGGAACATCCTGTTCCTTGTCATCTTCACTTCAGCGATACATCGTTTGCTGGGTGCTCTATCTATGATGGTGCATATATCATTCTCAAAGAAAACATTGTAACCCTTTTGAACAAGCTGTCTAATACTTAAGAGGTTACATTTCATTCAGAGAACATAATAGACATCTGCTATGGTTTTCTTTTCACCTTTCTTTGTAAATATTTTAACTTCTCTTTTTCCCATAACAGAAATTTTTTATCAGTCCCAAGTGTGACTTGTGACTTCACACTTTGATCTAAAGCAGAAAACAGGGCTATGTTTCCTGTCATATGGTTACTACAACCGGAATCTAGAAACCATATATTTTCACTGTTTGTTTCAGCCATATTACAAACTAAAAGCACATTATCTTGGCTGATGTTTTCTCTAGTGATATTTGCACTAGATTTATTACTCATATCATGCTGCTTTTTCCTACATTCATTGGCATAATGCCCATATTTTTTACAATAATAACATTGGACATTGGATTTTTCATACCTTTGTCCTTGAGCATGATGTTTTCCACTTTGTTGACGGCTGCCTCGGCCTTGGTTCTGATTTGGATCGCTGCCTCTTCCTTGAGCATTTGTCGGACTGTTCCTTCCACCTCTGTTTTGGCTTCTGCCTCTTCCTCTCTTGTTTCCTCTGCCTTGACCTCTTCCTCTTCCAAAAGACATCTGGGTCCTGAAAGCTTGCTCTAGAGATGAGTTTTCATTTCTACTCAACCTCTGCCCATGTGTTATCAGTGATGCATGTAGCTCATCAACTGAGAAGTTTGAGAGATCCTTTGTCTCTTCTATGGTGGTGACAATCACATCAAACTTTGAGGGTAGGATCCTCAATAGTTTCTCCACAATCCTCCTTTCTTCAAGAGTTTCTCCATGAGATCTTATTTGTGTGACCAGAGCAATCACATGTGTGAAGAATGAGTCAATATTGTTTGACTCCTTCATGCACAGGTTCTCAAAATCTCTCCTCAGCAACTGAGTTTTGTTGTCTTCACTTTCTCTATGCCTTGATAGGCTGTTTTGAGAGTTTTCCATGCTTCTTTGGATGTCTTGGTTGCTGCTATCCTTAGAAACACACTCTCATGCAATGACTGATACAAAAATACAAGGGCTTTTGAATCCTTCTTCCTATTACTCTCCAGCAGATCTTTCTCTGCCCGAGTTAATCTGTTAAACTCATTTTCATCTGTTGGTTCTTCAAACCCATATTCAACAAGTTTCCATAAATCTTGAGAAGCAAACAGAGCTCTCATGGTTATTGCCCAATAGTCATAGTTTTTCCCATTAAACTGTGGGAGTTGAGTATTAAACATACCCAGTGCTGGCCATTCTAGCTCTCCAAACTATGATTCAAATACAGTCAAGTATTTAAATAACTGGCTTGAGAAATACCTTGGAATTTTGACTCAGTCTTCACACTGCTAAGAAGCTGTCGGAACAAAAATCCTTCCTTCAGCTTCTTTGACACCTTCAAGGAGCCTCGACAAGCTTTGATACCACTGTTGGGAATTTTTCTGGTAAAATTCCAAAAACAAATTAACTGAACACAGAGACAATGCTATGCTCTATTTATCTCCAGGATTTTAACACACGGAAGCAAAAATTGATTTCTAAGAAGACAAATATTTTCTCACACATAAAAATACTTTGTATTCATTAATAAAAGACTGATACAAGATTCATCCTCTTTCTCTCAGAGGGATTCACCAAGAACTTCAAGAGAAATTACTGTCTCCTTTTGAAATTTTACACTTCTGTGTGTAAAAATTTCTTTTATGTTCACTGCTGTGTAAAAACAAAAATTACATGGATTTACTGCGGTAAAAGAAATCCTTTACATATGCTCTGCTGCAAATATTTTTACCTCGCACTGCTATGCATTTTTCATTCCATTACATAAGTCCACTCTAAATATTTTTACCTGGCACTGCTATGCATTTTTCATTCCATTACATAAGTCCACTCTTACATTCACAGTGTTGTGTGTGTTTTCACCTAGGCGCTGCTTCCCCTTACATTACAATGTGTATGCAATACATAATGAAACAACCACTACATATTTTTTTTTATATGCTACTCCCGTGAATAATTAAAAACATCATAACTTACATGACAATGTGTATGCAATACATAATGAAACAACCACTACATAATTTTTTTTATATCCTACTCCCGTGAATAATTAAAAACATTATAATTAAAATGCTATATGCTATGCCCATACCTCCGTAAGTAAAAAAAAACATTAAAATTAAAATCTTTTACCAATACTCTACGAACACATTTAATTTCATTTAAATTTTACTTACGGTCAACCAAAAACTTCACGCAATGTGTTTGGACATCATCCATCCTTGCAATCAGACAATTCTGAACAATATCAGACAACTTTGGATGCAATCAACGGACATCATCCATCCTTGCAATTAGACGGTTTGGAACAATATCGGACGGGCCTTATCTATCAACCTTTACGTCTCGACGAAAAGTGGTTTTTGAAAAAGTACATTGGACAAGCGTTAAAAAATGATTGCATCGGATGCTTTTGGAGAAAAACCAATTCCGTAGAAAAGCGATCCCATGAAGTTCAGTGGTTTTAGGGAATGGTTTTATGGTCATCGTTTTAATGCTGCTGCACGAAAAATTAAAATTAATATTTCAACATAATTGTTGGGAAAGGATAGAGGATAGAGTTAGACGGGCGAGACTTTTGATCCATCGCTCACAATGGCTGCATCAATGTTTCGGTGGCCTCTTTTCCAAGCCCAAACTCTCTGGGCAAATTTTTGACTGGAAGACAAATGTGAATAAGCTCTTTAAGGAGCTTAAAATAGGCTTGGCAGAGCTTCAAACGCATTTGGTAGAGACGGGGATTAAACCTGGCGAGGAGGTTTACACAGTGTTGGTTAAGGGAAGCTAGCTATGTTCACATAATTGGAATCTGCGGCTGCGCCGGCGTTGGAAAAACTAGATTGTTGCAAAATGTCTACAACACCTACAAGGTTAGTGGCGTCTTCGATGTTGTAATTTGGGTTACAGTCGGTCAATTGGATACCCTAGAGTTGCAGGATTGTATTGCTCGAGGAATTAATTTAGATCTACGTGTTCACGATTCTAATAATGAAATGAGTAAGTATATGAGAAAGAGAAAACTGTCAAAATATCTGAAGACAGAAATTTCTTCTGATTTTTGATGACTTGTGGAGTCCACTCGATCTTAACAAATTGGGCGTAGCATTTGAGAATGACAGAGGAAGCAAACTCATATGCTCTAGTCGCACTAGATATGTGATTGAAGCGATGGGGGCCAAAAATTGTATATGCATCCAACCCCTGACTCGCACGGAAGCTTGGCAGTTGTTTCACAGTGTAGCTTTCAAAGATGGCCATCTTCCACTTGATTTAGAGCATATTGCAAGAAAAGTTGCCGATGAGTGCAAAGGTTTACCGTTGGCTATAAATGTAATAGCTGCAACAATGAGGGGCAACAACTCTGTAAATAAGTGGAATCTTGCTTTAAGGCAAATGCAAACACCAATTGATCATATTTTTCCAACTTCTTGTATTCGCATGAATGCACACTTGTATCAGGGATTGAGATGGAGTTATGAAAGATTACCCAATGCAAACTTCAAGAATTGCTTCATGTATTGCGCCATGTTTCTGAGAGATGAAGAAATTGAGGCGGACAAGATAGTGGGCATGTCGATGAGTGAAGGTCTGGTTAAGAGCATGGACACCGCACACAGTTTTATAAAGTTACTTGTAGATCGTTGTTTCTTCCAGGTAACGCACATTCCCCATGGAATACTTCTCTTAAAAACTCACAGTACTCTCCGTGATGTGGCAATTTATACTGGAAAGAAGGAAGAACATTGTCTCTTCATGGCCGGTCTAGGGCTTCAAAATTTCCCCATGGAGATTGCCATGAATGATTGGAAAAGAATATCATTCTACGGCAATAACTTTAAATCTTTGCCAGCAGAATGATTGAAATGCAGAAATCTTGTGAGTTTAAATTTAGGGGCAAATAAAGAATTGGAAGAAGTCCCAATGTATTTCTTAGATCACCTTCCTTCTATTAGGGTTTTAGATCCGTCAATAACAAAAATAAAATTACTGCCAAAAACATTGTGCCAACTCAAACAACTTGGGTATTTGGATGTAAGTTATACTCAAATTGAGGAGTTGTCCGAGGAGATAGGCCATCTTCCTAAACTTCAGGTTTTAAATATGTCTGGTTGTTCCAAACTAAAATCATTACCTCGAGCTATAGGTTATCTGTCCGGACTTCAATTTTTAAATGTATCTGGATGTTCCAGAGTAACATCAATACCATCCGAAATATTTGAGCTTAAAATTCTCAAGTATTTCAACATATCTCAATACAATTTTTCCTTTTGAAATGATTTGCATTTTTAAAATGTCAAATTAATAAAACTGCATAATTACGAGATATTTATATTTTATTAGTTATTTAAAATTAATAAATTTTATTATATAATAAGATTTTCAATTGTATCAAATGATATTACTAAACCCATATAGAAATATTATATTAAAATATAAATTTTTATATGGAAAAAGGTATATTGGAAATTTCAATCAATAGGGTTAAACCTAATTGAAAATTATATGTATAATAAGATTAATTTTTGAAAAGGTTTATGATGTATAATAAAAAATAATTTTGTTGTTTTTTTTATGTGAATGATATGGATTAAGTATATGTATGGTAGAATGACATATTAATTTGAAATATGTTTATTGTAAAATATTGAGAATGAATATGATTAAATCTTAATAGGAGACATTTGATCTATGATTTGAATATATTTATTTTTAGATGTTTATAATTTGTTTTAATGATTAATGATAAATAATAGTGTTAGAATTTTTATTTTGTTATTTATATATAAGTATGTTGTTTATTTTTAAGTCAATATGTTAGATTATTGTTAAGAATAGTTTTTTTGTGAATTAATATATTATATATATACTATATATTATATAGATACTATATATATATTATATATACTATATATAATTTTTCTTGCAATTATAATGTGTAGATAAATGTCTTTATGGAAAACAGTTTATAAAGAGAAAAATGATATTGTGGTCAAAGTAACAAAGCATGTAAACATTATTGCTTTTCTCTTTTAAAAGAGATAGAGATTGTGTTTCTATTTTACATAGCATTTAAATGTGAACATTTCTTATATTTGTAATTTTGCTAAAGAGATGCCTAAGTTATAGATATCAACACCTGTTTTGATTAATGTCATACAAGACTCATATAATTAGTGACCATTTTGTTTTTAGTGGAATTTTTCTCTTCTTTCTATGTTTTATGGGTGGAAATGGTTTGGTTTTTTTTGTTTTTTGTTTTTTGTTTTTTTTTGTTTTTTTGTTTTGTTTTTTTTTTTCTCTCAAGGAGAAATAATGTATGTACCAAACACCACAACAACATATGTTAGGAAGTTGGTGGGCGTAATCTAGGTATTTATGAGCTCAATGTGACCCTTTCTAGAGCTCCAATTAATGTATGTATCTAACACCACAACAACATATGTTGGGAATTTGGGTGGGCCTAATTTATATATGTATGAACTTAGTGCGACCCTTCCTAGAGCTCCATTTACTAATCCTTCATTGACCCACAAATTGCATGACAACCTTAGTTGTTATCCTACATAGATTAATATTTGGTGTTCTAGCCAATGGGCATCATCATATATTGGTTATCCATGAATAAGGCATTCAACAATTCTTAGTATGATTGCCATATTTAATGCTTTTTTGAGCATATAATAATTATAATTATAGGGTAAAATATTTGTTGTGAAAAGATGTATTGATTCATGGAAGCGTTTTCTTTCTATTATAAATAATAATGTATATTTCTTAGACTAAAGGAGCTCTCAATCTTGTATTGGAGTTGTGATCTTGATGTTTGTCAATAGTTGTTAGAAACAATGTCCGGTTACATAATTACCATGTCATGAAAATTGTTTGCAAGTTCAAAACTATGATGAAGGTTGTCTAGAAAACCCTATAAAAGTAGTCATTGTGTACAACATTTATCCATAAATGGTGGCACTTGGCCTTGGTCACCAACAATAATTATATATCAAAGGTTGAATCATGCAAGTAGTGTTCAATTTGCATAAAATTCTTATGTCCTATCAAACTTATCTCATCAATGACAATGAATTGATTATATTTCAATTTTTCATGGAATGTTGTGAAAGAATGTGCTTGTAAAGGATGTATATCCTATATAGGAATCTTAAGGGTTGTGTTTATAGTGATTGCATGTTAGAAGTTGCAATGCTTGTGAGCATAAGGTATAGTGTTGAGATATGTCCATAGGATTCTTGAGTACACAATGTGACTTTAGTGCAACTATAAGGTAGGATCCCAAATTATGTTGATTGCTCCGTGTATGAACATCTTTAAGATCGATTTGTTCTCCTTATTGAGAATGTTGTATCATTATGTTGGCTATCTAACATTGAATGTGTGACAATGTATTTATAGATACAAAAAATGTTGGTTATTTTATATGGTTTTTCCACTCGACCTTTTGAATTAGATGAATTTTGGTTCTATAAATAAAGTTTATTTTGGTACTTTGGGTGGGTCCCATATATGGGTGGTGTGAATGTCATAAATACCAAGCATCCCAACCTCACTAAAGTGCATATTGTTAGTGGGGACCATTCAAGATAACAACTTCCATTCATTCATCTCCATATTAAAATGCCTATTTATTTGATTATCCTCATCTTCATTTGTCATTATGTGTTTATTGGGATCAAGTGCATGATTATCCTCATCTTCATTTGTCATTATGTGTTTAGTGGGATCAAGTGCATGATCAACATATTGTGCATGATAAGAGTGCTTATGTTCTCCCATTATCCAACCATAGGCTCTTTAGAGAGTCATTTGTCTATATAATAAAATCTTACCCATACAAAAGTTTTGGAAGGAATTGAAATCTTTCTGAAGAATTATATAAAAATGTAGCTAAGATTGGGAAAATATTGGGATGGTTTTTCATCACCACTTTTAAATTACTACTATTCTTCATGCTTGTTTAGAGGTAAACAATGCAACTAAGATAGTTGTTCAACATAGGTATCAACAAAGAGGATCCATAAAAGCAATGTTGCAAGTAAAACTATCGACATCTAACATTTAAGTTGATGAAAATGTAGCTACATGTGACAAGGGGTAGTTTTTGCAACATATGGTAGGCTTTGTGGGAACCTATATCTTAGTTGACATTTCCTTCCACATGAATTTGTTGGTACTTAGATGAAGTCAATTGTTTTGTATTTGTTGTCTCTATTATTATGGTTAGCATATGGTGATAACCCTTTGATCTTCCCTCTTTTTAAGAAGATTATTTTCCATTGTATTTCAACATTACATTATGGAAGAGTATTGGTTATAAATCCATAGTTTCTCATCACATCTTAAGTATGTCATGATTATTGACGTTTATTCAATCATTATTACTTGTAAGTTCATCTATCATGTGTTCATTATCATTATGAAGAGTTGATTCATAATGTATTTTCCATGGGAACTGATATAACTTATATCAATGCATAGAAATTTTTGATAGAGACATGACTTCTACCAACATTTTCGATGTCTCTATAATGATTTATGAGTTGTTCATAGCCATATGTGGGTTAAAGGAAATTATCTATGCCCCAGATCTATCAAACGCTGGGAGTGATCAAATCTCTCGAGGTGCAACCCACAAGAATGTACGACGAAAAAATATGTCATCAGGTCCAAAACCCGTAAGACAGACCATACCCAGGATATACAAAAAAGAGAGGGTGGATCATGAAAAGCATCCCAGCTAAAATCTCCCCTTGTGGTACCCAAGCAAAGGAGATCTTGTTGTTTTTATGTCTTAGGTAAATTTGTAAAAAGAAACATCCTCTGTTCTACCTCCCAACCAAAGAAAGGTAGACAAAAATGAGTTTTTCTCTCAGTTTCACAAATTTCTCTTCTACAATGCTCCTAGTCACTTACAAGGTTAAATTACAACCTTGGAATAACATGGTAACTGTTTCCAATTAAAAAAAATGGTATAATACTTCATATGAAATTAATTATATCACTTACTTAAAATGTGATTTAACTATTTTTACTATATTGAATTTTCATAATGATGAAAGAAACGTATATTTAGTGCACTTGATATCAAATTCCTGAACCTCTTTACTTATTGTTGCAATATCAATTTTATAGATCCTAAAACTTTACCTATTGACTCATTCACGAGAAATTGTCACACACTAACCAACACGTTTATTTTTCGATTAAAAATGATACCATAATCCTACATGTTGATATTGTAAAGTTTGAGTACAGCCAAGTTGTACTCAAACTTTACAATATCAACATGTAGTATTATGGCATCATTTTTTTAACGAACCAGATCTCCATTGCGAGTAGAGAATACGACTTTGCTTCCTAGGTCATAGCCAAATTCTACTCCTAATTGATTTAGATTGAGTGTTTCCCACATGTCATCTAAAATTAAGAGCGATTTCTTGATTTTGAGATGTGAAGACAGATCGGAATTAGGATGGAAAACAGTGAGGTCTAAACTCTATGATAGAAAACTGAGACACAGTGACCCAAATCACTACATCGAAAATGCCACTAACCTTGTAATAGATATAATTATTTTTTAACAATGTGGTCTTTACGTCTCTACAATAGATACGCAAGCTATAGTCTCTGTTTTTTTAATGAACATTCTGCCCCATGTTATGTATTTTGTACATATTCGCCTATATGGTTTTCCTCATCACTACCCTTCTGTTAATGTGTTTTATTTCATTATGCTTCTACGTCTATGGATCATTGACGAGGGCTATCAGCTAGCTGTTATGACCTTTGACCTGAACCTTACCAGATTTTGGTTTATCTTATAAACCGAATATATGTAATGATTCTCACATCAATATAAAATATGATTTTTCTACTTGGAAAAAAACACCGCCCATGCCCCCATACACCAATTAAACCTAACTGGATAGCATCGGTGAGCCAAATATAAAATATGATTTTTCTACTTGGAAAAAAACACCGCCCATGCCCCCATACACCAATTAAACCTAACTGGATAGCATCGGTGAGCCAAATCTCTGCAGAGTTAATCCCCATACCGACAAAGCCATAATCTGGTGCATCTTGAAGTAATAGCTCTGTCTGATACGTTGCGGGCGTAACAGTCCCTCGAGCATTGTAAAACACAAACACAGAAATGTCGGTTTGAAGCTCTGCAAAAAGCTTTTCAAAATTTGACTTCCATTCTCTGATTTGCCTCGAGAGGCTGGAGGCAATCGATGCAATGCTGCAGCGTTAGCGAGCGATCGGTCAAATCTGTCACGGTCGATGGAAGCGTCCTTTGTTGATCTCGGAATTGATTTGCAATATCGAGTAAGAGGCTCTTCATTCGATTTAACTGCGTTTCCAGAATCTTTCTCATCCAACTGAATCGCATCATCTATCTGTCCTATGAGTGGCTTAATAAGCACGCTGGTTATCGTGTTGTCTACAGTTCCAATGGCAAGATCCAAAGTCATGGCTATCGCTGACCACAATGTCAAAATAAAAGAGGCTGAGAGAACAGAGTATCAGTTAACACGCAGAACAGAATACTAGAATTAATGGCGGGGAACAATCGGAAATATAGGAGGTGTTTTATTTAAACGGGGAGGATTGCATTGCATTGGAGGCAGAAATATATAAAGCAGAGCGACCGAAATCTACTTTAATTGATTCCTTTTTGAATTTTTTCCTCCTACTGAAGCCAATTCTGTTGCACGCGCCATGGAAACGACTCACATCAGTTTCAATTGATTCTTTTTCCATCTTTTCACTATCCCAAGTTCTCTGTCACACTTTTCCATTATTTGTCTACGGAAACGAGTTCTCTTTCACACCCCATGAAAACGATTCACATCCGTTTTAATGGATTCCCTTTCCATGTTTTCTCCAGTCAGCAATTTCTCTTATTCACACACCACAGAAAACATTTCACATCCGTTGTCATACAATTGTTCGGGTGGTTGCTTTTAGTAGAGAAATGTCCACGATACAATTTACATTGCTGTAATTATAATATCATTGTGAGGGTAGTTGCTTTTCTTATAAAAATGCTAACATTATTATGTATTGGATTATAATCAAAATAAGTTTAGTAACGATGTAATACAATTAACAATTTATTTCAACCGAGGGTAATGAGTCTATTTGCATTTCGGATAAAGGTAATAAAATATAATATAGTAAAATTAATATATATTTTTCCCCAAAAAAGAGTAATTAGTAAGTTTACATTCAAGAATCACAATTGATTTATGATAATAAAAAATTACCCCATATATATTAAAAAAACATACAATTCCCACTGATTTAATTTTAAAAAATAACCAAAAAAATTTCAAAATGATCATACAGGTTGTTGTGTATAGCCATTGGAGTTTCAAATAGCAAACTTGGATTCAACCATCAATCATTATTTTATATTCATTGTACTCAAACTTTACAATATCCACATAATATCCACATGTAGGATTATGGCATCATTTTTTATAGAAAAAATAGAAGTGTTTGTCAATGTGTGAAAATTGCTCTTCAATGAGTCAATAGGTACACTTTTAGGATCTATAAAGAGACTCAGTTTTTTTGATATCAAGTGCACCAAACATAAGTTTCTCCCTTACCTTAATGTATTATAAAGGTTAAGTAGAGTGAAAATAGTCAAAGCATTTCAATCATATAGTGACATCATCAATTTCATATAAATAAGTGATCACACCGTAGAAAAGAAAATTGTGAAATTAAGAAAAAGATTTTCTTTTGTCTAACCTTCTCTGGTTGGGAGGTAGAATAGACTATGGAGGAAAAGATTGTTTTACAAATTTACCTAAAACATAAAAACAACAAGATCTCCTTCACTTGGCTATCACAAAGGGAGATTTTAGCTCGGGTGCTTTTCATGCCCCCACTCTCTCTTTTTCGTATATCCTGGATATGGTCTGTCTCAAGGGTTTTGGACCCGACGACTTATTTTTTCCTGAAGTGCATCTGGAAGCCTCTTTCTCGGAGTGTGCCCTTTTGTTCTAATGGATATGAGCTGAAGTTTTCTAGGAGGAGATGGAACAAAGCTCTTTTCAGATTTTTATCTGGCATATAAATGGTAAGTTCTTTATCTTAAGGTCAAGGAGTAGAACCCTTGTCTACACACTAAAACAAAGAATAGACTTAAAATGGGGCTTTCTTGCAAATATCCAAAGTTTTCAATATGAGGGGAAGATGCTTCAAGACTCTTCTCAATCAAAGACTATTGCATTCAAAGGAACTCAACATTAATCGTAAACCCCAGGTTGCCTGGTGGAGCTCTAGGATCCACAATACCAAGTGGAACATCTGCTCTAGGATCCACAATACCAAGTGGAACATCTACCTCTTTCAAAGATTCAGTGAAAGGGAAACCTTTTGTCCCAACATATCCTATTCAAAATAATCCATCCCCCTAAATTGTAAAACATATGGAGCATCCACCAACCATGGAACTTAATCATCCTCAAGTAAATTTTCTCTTCACATCCCTTCAATCTAAGGTGGTTATTTGTAGATTTAATGGCTTCTCACCTAAATCAAAAAAATTACAATAGTGTGTCTTCTCCTCTTGAACACCCAACTGTGACATTTATTTATGTTCCAAAGGTTTCTTCATAGTTCAATTTGACACATAGAAAGATTTGGAGAATGGGTTTAAGTTTTGAAAAACATGTTGTAACTTATTTTTTTCTACTTACATGATATTAATAGCTAACATATGTGGCATAGTACAAATAAATCACTTCTTTAACTGGAGTCAAAATATGAATATATATTATTATTACAATGGTGTCAAACCCAATGTACAATTAATGACTATTTATAGGAAGTCGCTTTTCACAAGATTTAAATCTATTTTTTATATATTTATGAATAAATAATTATCTTTTAATATAGTGTATTTAGTCCAACTAAATTTAACTATTCATTATATTTTTAATAAATTAGTATGAATAGATTTAATTATTGCAATTGTGTTAATATTTAATATACTATTATTAACCATGAAGTTGATTTTCATAAGATTTAAATCTCCTTTGATATAATTATGAGTAAATAATTGTCTTTTGATAAAATGTATTTAGTCAAATTTAATTTGACTATTCATTATATTTTTAATAATTTCTAGGAAAAGACTAAACTACTATAATGTAATTGTTATAATAAATATTAGTTTATAAAAGTCAATTAAATATTAAACTTACACATTAATAAAGTCAATTATACTCTATACTATTGTATGCTTTTATGTTTTATTTCATTTTTTGTATTTCTAGATATATCCTAGGTTTATAAGGCGGATTGAATTGACTTTCTTGTAATCCTACATAAGAAAACTTCCACCAACTTTCTCATTAATCAATACAAAACAAATAGCTCTTTCTAGTATATATGCTTTTATGTTTTATTTCATTTTTTTTGTATTTCTAAATATATCCTAGGTTTATAAGGCGGATTGAATTGACTTTCTTGTAATCCTACATAAGAAAACTTCCACCCACTTTCTCATTAATCAATACAAAAAAAATAACTCTTTCTAGTATATCGGTTTTTTATGTGCTTGAATTTTCTAATATGGTAGCAAAGCTCAATTAGAGCCACAAAATTCTATGAGTCTGAGAGCATTAACACCTAGGGATCGTTACCACTAGAGATGGATCAAAGATTGTTAAGTAGCATATTAAAGAGCCAAAAAGGTTTCACTGAAACCATGTTTTGTTTCAATTTTTTTGTTTCAATGCTTTTAACTCTGAAGCAAGGTCAATTTTTAAAACTTCGTTTGCAACCATAGTACATTTTCACTGAAATCATGTTTTATTTCAATTTTGAAGCAAAGTCAACTTTTAAAATTTGAATTTCTTTTTGAACGGGGATATATCTATTTTCAATGGTTATTATATCCAACTTCCATTTTCATTCATTGTATGGAACAACCATACAATACAAAAATATATTTCAAATTTTTAACTTTGAAGCAAGTTCAATTTTTAAAACTTGAATTTCATTTTCAACCGGTGTACATCTATTTTCAATCGTTATATTCAACTTCCATTTTAAATATGGAACAATCATACAATACGACAATATAGTCCTACAAAATCCATACAAAATTGCTTAAAGAGGTATAATTTTATAAGTAGAATTATATAGGCCATATTAGTTGCATTTCTAAAACTTTCTAAAAATAAACATGAAAAATGAAATTAATTTACAAATTTAAAATTTCCAATTGTCGTATTGTTAGTTTGTTAGGTAGATTCAGGGGAAAATTGACTATCTTGTTACTATTTATTAATAGATCCCAGGGATTTTGAGCTTGTGTTGAACATATTTTTTAGATTTACATGTTTTTCAATGAGTTAAGAGCATATTTGAGCTTTATTGAACTTACTAGTGAGCAGATTTTCATAAATCTATATGTTTTTAAGTTAGTTTAAAGTATATCTAAGTTTTATTCGATTGATGTTGAGAAGATATGCCTAGATCTATGTGTTTATCAATTGTTTATGAATAAATTTATTATAAATCTATAAATTTTCCATCATATAATTATATTCTTATGTTTTTTTACTTTAACCCATATCTTTACTAACATCTTTACCGAACATCATGCTAGAAGAGTTACAAGTTCATAGGAAATAACTACAACTTAGATTTTCCTAAATCTACATGTTTTTAAGCTAGTTAAGAGCATATCTGAGTTTTGTTAGGTTGACGCTGAGAAGATATGCCTAGATCTTCCTAAATCTACATGTTTTTAAGCTAGTTAAGAGCATATCTGAGTTTTGTTAGGTTGATGTTGAGAAGATATGCCTAGATCTATGTGTTTGACAATTGTTTATAGATAAATTTATTATCTATCTATAAATTTCCCATCATATAATTATGTTCTTGGTTTTTTTTACGTTCTTGGTTTTTTTACCCTAATTGACAACTCTACCGAGCATCATGTTGGAATAGTTACAAGTTCATAGGAAATAATTGCAACATATGGAAGTAGCAGATGTTGACCTTTTTTAGTCCCTGCCCTCCGGGCTGGCAGGGACTATAGTAATCGATTTGGGTCGATAGCATTAGTTTGACACGGTAATCCATGCTAATCCGTAAGCACATTTTAACTTAATGCAAAGTATTTTGGCATGACACATTATCCAATACAATTTTTTAAATTTTAATTACAGTTTCGTGAAACCTCTTGTGCTTTTAACCAATGAAAGAAGTCTTTGTCTTATTTGGCCTCACATCGAGGTATACAAACTCAAAAGTTAGGAAAGAGTTCAGACAAGTGCAACTGATTAAAACAAGTTGTCGCCTGCATGAAGTAATGCTATCTTTGCGTTAGCATTAGTTTCCAACATTTAATGTTAAGGAAATGTTATGGCGTATGTTCTAAGTGTATTTTTGTTAACCATTAGACACATGTTATGCCGTATATGTGTCAATCTTGGTAATCGACAGATCTGTGGTATAGGTGTCGATCAACTCACACCTGAAGGGCTTAGTTAGCGTTCTCTTGGTTTGGACGGTTGAACTATGACTGTTATTAAGTTATTACCCATTTCCCGGTTGCGATCGGATGGTATATTGGGTATCACTCGGTTGAACTGTGACTGAACTTAATAAGGGTATCACTCGGTTGAACTGTGAACTGCTGTTGGATTAACAAGGTAAACTAAGCGCTCTCTCCTGCCTGAAATAATCCTGCCATAACTACTATTGGGTGGGAGAGACTGCATGGATGGTTCGATTGCGTGATGATTGGGGATGGTTCAATCTCACTATTTTGATTTCATTTCAATGGGAGGGACGACATGCTGCTTCCTCCTAATCGTCTGTGAGCTATCGATCCTGACCGCCCCTACAACCTGAGATGGTAAGGGCACTGCTTTCGGGAAGCGATATACAACAATCGAAGCATCTATTCCTAGACAGAAATCTTTTTTTCCACCATTTATTGACATGGCTGGGATTGCGGGAATGAATTTGGAGGGCATAATGAATCTCTGGCCTCGCTAGGATTCTAGGATTGCTGATTGCTGTTTGTTACTGGCTTTTTGTTACTGGCAGGCTGGGAGAAGAACCGGGCTTGCTGGCTTGCTTTGACGCTAGAGGACCGAGACAGACTTGCCCACATCTATCGAACCAGA
Organism: Pinus taeda; assembly: GCA_000404065.3. Lineage (NCBI taxonomy): Eukaryota > Viridiplantae > Streptophyta > Pinopsida > Pinales > Pinaceae > Pinus > Pinus taeda. The sequence continues at coordinate 134,745 of APFE031420305.1, read as the reverse complement.
TCGCCGTGATTAGAAGAGAGGAAAGCTAGGGCTTAAACTTAGATTGGATCTGAAGCCATTGGACCTAGACCCAGATCAGCAGGGTAAAAAACCCCAATATCAAGACACTCATTTCTAACGGCGGAGGAGGATCGAATGCCACCGTCTTCGTTTTGATGGCCAGCAACGCCTCCCATCGCAATGTGTTCATAAATTCAGCCATAGCCATGTGTTCATAAATTCGACCTCGACTGGGAGTTTCCCCAAAATGCGACGGAGATGAAAAGCTTAGGCACACTCTTCGCTGAATGGAGGCATGCTATTGACTTGGAAGCCAGGGCTTCAAATTGCCCTCGGCTCCTACTCACGACAGCTATGTATTTTGCGTAGAATTTCTGCCTATCCACCGACAAGAGGGCGTATCCGGCACTCCGGTGTTCCCCCCAATAAAGTGGTCATGGGATTGCCACTCTACGGGCGTTCCTGGATTCTCAAAAGCCTCAAGAACACTGGGATAGCAAAGCCTAACCTCTAGATGCTCCAGACCTCCTTCCTAAGATTCCTGCATGCGTGGGCAGTTGAATCCCAGGTCGGGCGTTCCTGGATTCCATGATTCTCGGAAGAATTGGATGTGGATGCAAATGAAGGGTGCCCTAAGGTGAATCTAGTAACTATGGTACCATATCATCCAGTAGGTGAGCATGGATGAATTGGTTCAAGTGTAAGATAGGAACAGTGCTATCTAAAATAAACCAAAATACCATGAATCAGAAACAGATCCATGATCCTCACAAGAATTGGATGTGGATGCGGATGCAGGGTGGCATAAGTTCAATCCAGTAACTATGGTACCATATTATCCAACAGGTGGACATGAATGAATTGGCTCAGGTATAAAATTTATAGTCAAATGTTCAGAATAATACAGGACCACCTAGGATAAATTGCTTCTTCGATAGAGTACAACTACACATTAAGCAGCTCCTATCCCTAATGTAATCTGGCAACTACAGAAAGTAGTATTTTCTGTAGACAATGGGGCTGTGGAGACAACAGATAAATTGCAGGGAAAAGTAGCAGGCGCATTTGCATGGAGAATGTCATGGAGAGGGTTAAACAGCAGGGCATCGAATTTATGCCAGCAGCTAAGGTGGCATGGCGGTGACATCTGTTCAGTGAGCTATGACATCTGTTGGGCCATCACCTTAAGGTAAGCTAGTGCGAGGCTGATTTGATGGGGGTTATGTGAGGCTAATTTGATGGAGGTTAAGTAAGTCAGGTGATATGTACGTGTTATTCATTCCATTCTAGTGCATGCAGCGTCCGCTATGTGTAAGTTACTTTTCTTGTTATATAGTAACTTTTCTTGCTATATAATAAAGTTACAACTGATTTCGTGGTTAACTCGCTTCCGCTTTTGTTTTTTCTTCAGCTCTCAGTTACTGTTTATGTTACTGCATTGTTTTGATATATTTTAGCGGCTGCGGGGTTTAGGTTTTTTTACAGAGGGTGACTATATCGTCAGGGCATTCCTATCGTCAAACGTTTGGCAGAAATGCCCATCGCTGGCTAACGTTTTCTGCTAATTGACTTAGCACATTCCAAAAGTTTGACGTGTGCAGTTTAGGTCTAACTGGATAGGTTGATGATTGTTGTCTTTTTTTGTACTATACCTTTATTAATTTTGAACATGAAAAGAGGAGTGCTCTGTACTAGGGTTTATCCAAAAACTGCATTTTCTATTTTGCATTTCATTAGCATTGTAGGAATCAAATAGGAAGCCCTTCGACGGCTTGTTTTCCAGGGTAGTTCTATTTCGATTTCAGTATTTCAAATTTGGCCTATAAACATAGGCAATCGCAGTTCTCTGAGGCCAAAATGATGGCGTGTGTAGAACTAAGTGGCTTTCTTCTTTGATTAGTCATTCAAGAACTAGATATTCGTACAATAAATTTGCTTTTTCATTTCGTTTTAAAACTAAGTTGTGTTTGTTCATTTCACTTATTAATTTTAAGCTCTATTTGACTGGTCAGTGGAATGATATACATTTACAGTGACTGGTTCTAATGTACAGCAGGTTCTTTTTGGTCTTTGGCAGTGGTATTTTGAACTCTGATATCAAAACTCTGCATTGGGTCTTATCCGACATAAACAGTCTGAGCAGTTCAGTGGACATTTCCAGTCTCAAAGGTATACACAATGGTTCTCTGTTCTATATGCATTTGCATTGTTCAACTTGCTTTGTGACTTGTAATTGCATTGCAATTACAAAGTTATTTGTCATATAATAGTCACCTGCTCTATCACCTCCTCCTCCTTTGATTGTTAGAATATTCAATGACAACTTTATTGCCGTCGTCTTATTTTTTATTAGAAATTCAATAACAGTTTTATCTCTTCCATTTTATAAATTAAAGAGATAAATTCCAATATTCACAGTTCTAATGTTATTTTTTCCCATTTCTCATACTAAAGGGATAAATTTGTTAAATTAAGGGGATATCCTGCAGACCCTAAAATTTAACGGTATTCATTACTGTGTTTCCACTCTAAAATTGAACCGTATTCGTTACTGGGTTTCCGCCGGAGCACATATATGAATCTTTATCTGTGGCAGCAAAATATATGTTCCATGAAAGCAACTTTGGCCCCTTTCCACCCAAACATAGACAATTGCAGTTCTCTGTAGTTGCCGGAGTACATTAGGGATTGTAGGTGCTTAATAGGTGGTCCTATATTATTCTGAACATTTGACTATAAATTTTATACCTGAACCAATTCATTCATGTCCACCTGCTGGATAATATGGTACCATAGTTACTGGATTGACCTTATGCCACCCTGCATCCACATCCACATCTAATTCTTGTGAGAATCGTGGATCTGTTTCTGATTCATGGTATTTTGGTTTATTTTGGATAGGATTGTTCCTATCTTACACCTGAACCAATTCATCCATGCTCACCTGCTGGATGATATGGTACCATAGTTACTAGATTCACCTTAGGGCACCCTTCATTTGCATCCACATCCAATTCTTCTGAGAACCATGGAATCCTGTATCTGTATCTGATTCTTGGTATTTTCGTTTATTTTGAATAGGATTGTTCATAAACTGGATCCAGATTCCAGTGACAGAATTGTGGCAGATTTACCCTGCAGTTGCATGTTTTGAACAACATTTGTATCCACCTGCAATTCTTCCGAGGATCTTGAAATCCTGGATCTGTATCTGATTCTTGGTATTTTGGTTTATTTTGGATAGGTTTGTTCCTAAAATAGGATTTGTTTTTGTTTTAACTGGACCCAAATTGCAGTGACAGAATTTATTTGCTAACTTGGTCAAATTTGAGCAATTGGTTCCCAAGTGCTCTTTAAGGTTAGGATTAGATCCCGGATGAATCTGTGTAACAGGGGATGCATCTTGGGGAAACCCCAAATCCCACCATGAATGACGAACTCCGTTACCCATATGATAGCGCGGCGCATTTACTTCTATCCCTATCTCAAATCCTTTAGATATCATAGTCATTTCAACAAATCAAAATTCTATTTCATCTCTTTTGTTTTTCTTAACCAATTACATTTGATGTTCTCAATCTCAGGGTGATTATAGACCGACAATTTAGTGAGTCATTCTGGACCTAGTATTGTGACTTTTCAATTCACAAAATCCTTGAACCCTCTGCTCACACATGAGCATAAATTTCAAGTTAACTGGGTTCCTTTCCCCATGTTTTCGAGCCATTGTACCCCTTAGTAAATGTTCATGTTTAGACTCTGGTCTTCCTTTTACTTGCTAAATTATTATACAATGTAGATATATTTTCTTCATAATTTATGAGGTGCTTACACGTCTACTTGGTATGAGGGAATAGCCCTAGATACAATTGCCACGCTCCTTACAAATTAAAGGTTTCAATATTTAGTTTACCTATTACTTTCAAGACTATTTTCCTTTCATCATATGTATCACTACTTATCTCTATTTTTTTGGTTCTTGAACATATATCTTATGGAATCATTCTACTATTGCTCATGACCATTCAACTATCATAATCGTCTATGCTAGCGATTTATTCCAGTTGCTTCATTACAGTAATTATTTTCTTTTTTCTTTTTTCACACACACACACACACACACACACACACACACACACACACACACACACACACACACACATATATAATTTATCATTGGCAATATCTATCATATCAATTGAAGGAATCCCACCATTCTGACCAATCACCCACCATGGACTATATTTATCATGTTATTTTGAGCATACCTTGGATGCAAGGATACCTCTAGATTGGTCACAAGTTGCTTGAGTTCTCTCAAGTCAACTTGCACTCAAACTCACTTTGGATGCAAGGATACCTCTAGATTGGTAACCCTTGTGACACCATTTTGTTTCATAGGTGGCATGCCTTGTCTCTATTTTTTTGGTTCTTGAACATATATCTTATGGAATCATTCTACTATTGCTCATGACCATTCAACTATCGTAATCGTCTATGCTAGTGATTTATGCCAGTTGCTTCATTACAGTAATTATTTTCTTTTTTGGCTTTTTACACATATATATATAATTTATCATTGGCAATATCTATCATATCAATTGAAGGAATCCCACCATTCTGACCAATCACCCACCATGGACTATATTTATCATGTTATTTTGAGCATACCTTGGATGCAAGGATACCTCTAGATTGGTCACAAGTTGCTTGAGTTCTCTCAAGTCAACTTGCACTCAAACTCACTTTGGATGCAAGGATACCTCTAGATTGGTAACCCTTGTGATGCCATTTTGTTTCATATTCACTTTGAATGCAAGGATACCTCTAGATTGGTAACCCTTGTGACGCCATTTTGTTTCATAGGTGGCATGCCTTGTGGGTCCTCTTGGTTGAAGAGATATTCAAGGTTGAAGCTAGATGCCCAAAATGGATGTGTTTCTCATCAGCTCTTGCCCCACAAATTTATGGCTTTAGTAATTCCTTTCTGCCCCTAGGAGGTGGTCTGGCCAAAGTCCTTTGTTCAAAATCAGCCTCGAAACATTTTTTTTTTTAAAGACAAATTAATTTTTTATGAACTAAAGCCACCTCTTACAAGTCAACTTTCCTCCTTCAGGCTGGCTCCTAATTGACATGCCATTTCAAAATACAACCATGTTGAAACATTCTTCATATCTCTATGCACAGTCAAAGACAACAACGCAAAGCAAAATGCAGTGCAATTACAGATGCAATTGTCAACAAGTTGACATTCCTCTCCCTATCTCATTTGGTCTTGACACAATTTCTTGGAGTTCCACTAAATTGTCATAAAATTTAGCACGCATTTACTTCTATCCCTATCTCAAATCCTTTAGATATCATAGTCATTTCAACAAATCAAAATTCTATTTCATCTCTTTTGTTTTTCTTAACCAATTACATTTGATGTTCTCAATCTCAGGGTGATTATAGACCGACAATTTAGTGAGTCATTCTGGACCTAGTATTGTGAGTTTTCAATTCACAAAATCCTTGAACCCTCTTCGCACACATGAGCATAAATTTCAAGTTAATGGGGTTCCTTTCCCCATGTTTTGGAGCCATTGTACCCTTTAGTAAATGTTCATGTTTAGACTCTGATCTTCCTTTTACTAGCTAAATTATTATACAATGTAGATATATTTTCTTCATAATTTATGAGGTGCTCACACGTCTACTTGGTATGAGGGAATAGCCGTAGATACAATTTCCACGCTCCTTACAAATTAAAGGTTTCAATATTTAGTTTACTTATTACTTTCAAGACTATTTTCCTTTCATCATATGTATCACTACTTATCTCTATTTTTTTGGTTCTTGAACATATATCTTATGGAATCATTCTACTATTGCTCATGACCATTCAACTATCATAATCGTCTATGCTAGTGATTTATGCCAGTTGCTTCATTACAGTAATTATTTTCTTTTTTGGCTTTTTACACACACACACACGCGCACACACACACACACACACACACACACACACACAGAATATAATATATTTATATATATATATATATATATTTATATATATATTATATATTATATATATATATTATTATTATTATATAATATATATATATATATTTATATATATATATAATTATCTATTATTAGATAGATATATATATTATATAATATATATATTATATATATATTTATATATATATATATATATAATATATATATATTTATATATATTTATATATATTTATATATTATTATTTTATATTATATAATTTATCATTGGCAATTCTATCATATCAATGAAGGGAACCACCTTCTAACAATCACCCACCATGGACTATATTTATCATGTTATTTTGAGCATACCTTGGATGCAAGGATACCTCTAGATTGGTAACCCTTGTGACGCCATTTTGTTTCATAGGTGGCAAGCTTTTCAGGAACTCAGAAAAAGAATTTACAATAGTCTCTCTTTATCTGGCCACACATGCCTCTCAGATTAGCTGCTGGTGGTGGATGCCTTATATAAAGTTGGTCGGCCATCTATTAGTCTAGTTGACTATCTGCTAGCAATGTGGTCATTAAATTTACAGCAAACTTAGTGGTTTTGTCTCATTCTACAATTGGACAATATGAGCTTGAAAGTCAGTCGTCGATATTGTTCCAATCCTCTGATTCCTAATTTTTGGACAAGTGCTGCACCTGCGCAGGATTCTTCTGTTAATTCTGATTGTTCTCTGTGTTCATTATTTGTCTGAAAACAAAATTCTTATGAATTACCAATCAAAACTTTTTATTTTCAAAACAGATACTATGGAAGTGTAGATTAGCTGTAGAGAAACAAAATATCTGAATTTTGGATCAAATACACCATGTAATGAGCTGTAGATTTGAGAAACACTGCTGCTGAAAATCAAATCTGCCAAGCTTGAAATCTGTAAGATTAATCACAATTTCTCACCAATACAAGAGGCATACACCCCCAGAAGGTAGGTGTTCCACTTGCTTGAGTTCTCTCAAGTCAACTTGTAATCAAACTCACTTTGGATGCAAGGATACCTCTAGATTGGTCACAAGTTGCTTGAGTTCTCTCAAGTCATCTTGCACTCAAACTCACTTTGGATGCAAGGATACCTCTAGATTGGTAACCCTTGTGACGCCATTTTGTTTCATAGGTGGCATGCCTTGTGGGTCCTCTTGGTTGAAGAGACATTCAAGGTTGAAGCTAGATGCCCCAAATGGATGTGTTTCTCATCGGCTCTTGCCCCAAAAATTTATGGCTTTAGTAATTCCTTTCTGCCCCTAGGAAGTGGTCTGGCCAAAGTCCTTTGTTCAAAATCAGCCTCGAAACATTGTTTTTTTGAAAGACAAATTAATTTTTTATGAACTAAAGCCACCTCTTACAGGTTAGCTTTCCTCCTTCAGGTTGGCTCCTAATTGACATGCCATTTCAAAATACAAATATAGATTTAGTTGGTTGATATGATAAGGCCATGTTGAAACATTCTTCATATCTCTATGCATAGTCGAAGACAACAACGCAAAGCAAAATGCAGCGCAATTATAGATGCAATTGTCAACAAGTTGACATTCCTCTCCCTATATTTAGATTCCTTTGTCCCTCCCAAAAGGGTGCATTGAAACTATATCCTTAATAAAAAGGATCTACAGTCATTCATTACAGTAGCTATATATCTTCGCATTTAAAAATGCATCTTCTTTGGTTATGACATTGGACAAGGATACTTCTTTCGGCGTTGAACCGAATAACCGGGGATATTCAGCGTTCAAGAAATGGCATGGAACCAATCTTTTCAGGAATACCTTTACACAGGCCATATTAATGCAGATTTGGGCAGTTGTAGAGGATTGCAAAGCCCTGGTCTTTAGGCTCCTCACAAACAGATTTTAGTAAAGGACTGTCAAAACTTGTCACTACCTTTATTAATTCTGAACATGAAAAGAATGTGCTACATGAAAATTCCCCTAAACTGCTAGCTGCTGATTCAAGACTCAATGAATGAATCCATACCTCCGTGCTCTCTTATAGATCCAATAAGGTGTACTAGGGTTTATTAAAAGTGTTTGCAAGTGACTCAAACTTAGGAATACAATTTCCTTTATCCTAGGTCAAACTCAGAAATAGAATTTACAATAGTCTCTCCTTATCTGGCCACACATGCCTCTCAGATTAGCTGGTGGTGGTGGATGCCTTGGCCGACCATCTATTAGTCTAGTTGGTAATTCTTTTCACTCTAATCAACGTTTTGCATCTTTGTTTATCCATCGAATATATAATTGTTAGACCAAGGTTGTTTGTGGTTCAGGGATTCCACAAGTATCTGCTGAAAGCCCTCTTCAATGACTATTATATTCACAAAGAAACGCCCAACTATCAACAAAGTAGGACGTGCACAATTTAAGTCTGACTGGATAGCTTGATTATTGTTGTCTTTGTTTGTACTATACCTTTATTAATTCTGAACATGAAAAGAGGTATAGAAATTATAATAATCACCATAGTAATTGATAACTACAAAATTTTGAACTATAAGCTTTAAGAACTAAGTGGCTTTCATCTCTGATTAGTCATTCAAGAACTAGATATTCATACAATAAATTTTCTTTCTCATTTTGTTTTAAAACTATGTATTTCTTCATCTCACTTATTAATTTTAAGCTGTATTTGACTGGTCAGTGGAATGATATACATTAAAAATCACTGGTCCTAATGTACAACAGGTTCTTTTTGGTCTTTGGCAGTGGCATTTTGAACTATGATATCAAAACTCTGCATTGGATCTTATCCGACATAAACAGTCTGAGCAGTTCAGTAGACCTTGCCAGTCCCAAAGGTACACACAATGATTCTCTGTTCCATATGCATTTGCATTGTTCAACTTGCTTTGTGACCTGTAATTGCATTGCATGACTAAACATAATATTGCATCGAACATTTAGTCATCATCATGTATCCTATGCATTGGATATTATCCGACATAAACAGTCTGAGCAGTTCAGTAGACCTTTGCAGTCCCAAAGGTACACACAATGATTCTCTGTTCCATATGCATTTGCATTGTTCAACTTGCTTTGTGACCTGTAATTGCATTGCATGACTAAACATAATATTGCATCGAACATTTAGTCATCATCATGTATCCTATGTCTGAGGAACACAAATTGCAATTAGTCTTGCAAAAGGATCAACTAAGTTGTATTTCTTCATCTCACTTATTAATTTTACGCTGTATTTGACTGCTGAGTAGAAAGATATACAATTACAATCACTAGTCCTAACTACAACAGGTTCTTTTTGGTCTTTGGCAGTGGCATTTTGAACTCTGATATCAAAACCCTGCATTGGATCTTATCCGACATAAACAGTCTGAGCAATTCAGTAGACATTTGCAGTTCCAAAGGTACACACAATGATTCTATGTTCTATATGCATTTGCATTGTTCAACTTGCTTTGTGACCTGTAATTGCATTGCATGACTAAACATAATATTGCATCGAACATTTAGTCATCATCATGTATCCTATGTCTGAGGAACACAAATTGCAATTAGTCTTACAAAACCATCACTTATGTCGTGTGGGCAATTTCTCATATCTAATTGGAGACTATTTATTAGATAGTTTAGAACTTTTTCTAGATTTCCGATACACATCAGTAGAGCTAAGAAGAGGAACAATAGAGTATTTTAGACGCTGTCTCGAAAAACAAGATAGAGAAGCAATGTTGTCTTATGAACATGAATTGCATGAAGTGTCACTTCAAGAAATGCATAACATTAGCAACCGTGAAATCTATTTAGACAAAATGGCTAGATCTGCCTCAAATAATATGCCCTTAGGATATAGAGGTCTATGGGGAGATATTTTCTGTATCCATTGGCTCTCAAATTGGCTGAAGATTCCAATTAGAGTTTGGTCTAAAACAAAGATCATGATTTATTTGCACTTCAATTCAAGTCTTATGGCAGATACTCCTGACATATTATTCCATGACGAGGATCCTTTGAATGGGCACTTTGAACCTTTGGTTCGTAGGCAGCCTACAATTGATTGTACCTTCCAACAACAAACCAATGTCTCATATGAACAAGATGTTGTAATGTTTCACTCAGCGCATTCCTCAAAGAACAATACTAAAGCACAACCTGAAACAAAATGTCAATATGTTGAAACTAAATTAAAACCATCTTGTCACTTAAACAAGCACAAGAGAAGTGTATCTTTGCATGTGCTTAAGGACATTGCTCAGAAGGATTTGAAAAGACAAAAAATAGGCATTGACTATAACAAAATTACAATGAAACAACAAGAAGATGTTAGTCAGACACTGAGATTTCAGTCACTTAGAAACATGTCTACTATGTCTGAGGAGCACAAGTTGCAATTACTCTTGCAAAAGCATCACTTATTTCGTGTGAACAATTTCGCATATCTAATTCGAGACTGTTTATTCGATAGTTTAGAACTTTTGCTAGATTTTCAATACACATCAGTAGAGCTAAGGAAAGGAACAATAGAGTATTTTAGAGACTGTCTTGAAAAACAAGATAGAGAGACAATTTTGTCTTACGAACATGAACTGCATGAAGAGTCACTTAAAGAAATGCATAACATTAGCAACTGAGAAATCTATTTAGACAAAATGGCCAGATCTGCCTCAAACAATATACCCCTAGGATCCAGAGGTTTATGGGGAGATATTTTCTGTATCCATTGGCTCTCAAATTGGTTGAAAATTCCAATTAGGATTTAGTCCAAAACACAGATGAGACCTTATTTGAACTTCAATTCGAGTCTTAAAACAGATACTTTTGACATATTATTCCACAATGAGGATCCTTTGAATGGGCACTTCGAACCTCTCATTCATAAGAAATCAACAATGCATTCTAGCTTCCAACAAGAAACAAGCAACTCATATGAACAAATGAACTTATGTAGTAAACAAGATAACATGGAAACATGTTTTCTTCCAAGTAAAGAAGATACAAGTGAAATAAAGACATCTTTAGCCAATGCTAGAACATCTGATCTAGCAACCACATCAAATACTGAGGAGGTTGTAATGTTTCATTCATCGCATTCTCCAAAGAACAACACTGAAATACAATCTGAAACAAAATGTCAATTTGATCAAACTAAATTAAAACCATCTTGTCATTTCAACAAGCACAAGAGAGGTTTATCTTTGCATGTGCTTAAGGACATTGCTCGGAAAAATGTGAAAAGGCAAAAAATAGGCATTCAATATAACAAAATTACAATGAAACAGCAAGTAGTTCTAGAGAACACAGAAGATGTCAGTGGGACACTGAGATTCCGATCACTGAGAAACTTGGAAAAACATATTAGAACCAATGCATAAACGGAAATGGTAACTTCTCGTCCATTAGGCAAACAGACAAAAGTTCTAGAAAACAGAGCAGATGTTAGTGAGACACTAAGATTTCAATCACTTAGAAACTTGAAAAAACATATTAGAAACTTGGAAAAACATATTAGAACCAATGCACAAACAGAAATGGTAACTTCTCGTCCATTAGGCAAACATACAAAAGTTCTAGAAAACAGAGCAGATGTTAGTGAGACACTGAGATTTCAATCACTTAGAAACTTGAAAAAACATATTAGAAACAATGCACAAACAGAAATGGTAACTTCTCATCCATTAGGCAAACAGACAAAAGTTCTAGAAAACACAGAACATGTTAGCGAGACACTGAGGTTTCGACCACTTAGAAACTTGGAAAAACATATTAGGCCCAACGCGTAAACAGAAACTGTAAATTCTTATCCATTAGGCAAACAAAGGAAACATTTATCTTTGCGTTTGCTTAAAGGCATTATACGGGAAAAATTGAAAACACAGAAGATAAGACTCGCATTCAACACAGCAACAATGAAACAAGAAATAGTCATAGAACACATGGACTACAATCCATTTGTAACAAGATCAAAGGAGCTTTCAGCACAATCAAAGAAATCAGGAAAATCTAGCCTATCGGTTCAGTCAAGATCAACAAATAAATTAACAGAATTGTCGAAGTTTGATGAAATATATCAAAGACAAATAAGTGACACACCTATTTCCAATTGTTCATCATGTGAAAGAACCTTTTTCAAAAGAGACATTTGCTTGTTGCATCAAGGAAATCAAACAAGACAAAATAAGATTAGGAAACTATCAACTAGTTTCGAGGATGTTAAATCTCGTGTTGAAGATGGCTACATTTGTAAACACTGCAAAAAAGAAATTGAACATGGAACAATTGCTAAATATGCAGTTCCTAAACAAATAAGAAGAAACAATGCCACTAGAACACTCACACAACTCACTGAACTGGAAGAAAGGCTAGTTGCATTAAGATTTCCCTTCTTGCAAATAAAAGAAATGGGCCATCGACATAAGAAGCCGCAACTAGGCTTAACTGGAGGAGTCATCAATGTCCCCACAAATATTTCTAGAATTCAATCTGCATTGCCACGAACTATAAAAGACACTGACATGATTGTCGTTGTTCTCAAAAAGAGTTTAAGATTCAAAAGTGCATATGCATTTGGTCGAGTTAACATTCACAAAGTGATGAAAGCATTAAAACAATTATGTAAAAGAATGCTTTACAAGCTCGAGAACGCTACCATAGATGACAATTGGAAAGAGGCATTCCTACAAAGCTAAGAGGCTTATCAAAGTTCACGTGACATTGATTATAGCGAAGATGATAACCAAGGAAACGATGAACCAATGACAAAAACATTGGTGCATGGATTCATTGATGCACACACTATTTATGACCTTGTAAACAGACAAATTAACATTGCACCTGCTGCCGGATACATGCCATTAGGAATCTTCAGAGATAAGTACTCAGAAGAAATGAGTTTTCCATCGCTTTTCTATGGCAACAAACGCCCAGTTGAGATCTCCAAAAACTTTACATATCAAAAGATTTGTCACTGGGAAGTGTTGCATAAAAACCACAATTTTTCTTATCATAATACAAACTTGTTTTATAAAGCAACTTGCATTATCATAAATCAAGTCTTGAATACAATGTGGATTATAATTAGAAAAGGGCAATTGAAAGGTAGAAAACTAGTTGCAAGAGACGTTAAGTCAAAACCAAACCTAGATCATATTTTAAATTCTGACATTGGGTACATGGATCTAAAAACAATTCGTACCTCGCCTGACTACCACCAGCAAATACGAAACAAACTCTATGCAATGATTTGACAACTAGGGCTGCCCACTTTCTTTGTTTCCTTTAGCAGTGCTGAGCATCTTTGGGATCCTTTAATGGATGCATTGAGAGACATAAAACAGAATACTAGAAAACCAAAGACAAATGAACTTGATGAAAATGAACCTAGCTCGTTAATAAGAAACGACCCTATTACTTGTGTACGTTACTATAGATCTAGGAGGGATGCACTACATCAATTGATATCTCATGATCACAAGTATTATGGAGAACTCAATGACCACTTCTATGTAACTGAATTCCAAAATCGACGAAGTGAACATGAACATGGTTTACTTTGGATAAAATCTGCACCAAACTATGGTCAAAATGCAAACATTGAAGTTGAACAATTCGTTGACAATTACTTGTCAACTAATTCATTCCTACTTGCAAAGGAACTTAGAGCTCTACAACACCATTTTCACACAAAAAGTTGTAGGAAGCATGCAAAGTCTAATTGCAGATTTAATTTCCCAATACCACCCATGAAAGTAACAAAAACACTTGAGCCTCTTGAATTCGATAGTGATAGAACAAAAACACATCCAAAGCTAATCTTTGAAACAATCAACAACACAAGATACAGTGAGAATGATACATTTGATAGCTTTTTGGCCAACCTTGGACTAGTACACAATTAATACATACATGCCATCCAATGTACACTAAATCGAACAACACTCTTATTGCAAAGAAAACCAGTTGACACCTGGACAAATAGCTTTGCAAAACACATTCCGGGAATTTGGATTGCAAACACTGATTCCCAATTTGTACTTGACTCATATGCAGCTGTAATGTATTGCAGTTCCTATATGACAAAAGAAGACAGAACACTCACAAGGACATTTAAAAACATACGCGAAGATCATGTGAAAACAAAATCTGATATCCTAAAGACCATTAGTTCTTTAGGGAAAGCTTTGGTCAACTTGCAACAAATGTCTGCACAACAAGCAATGCATATTGTGTTATCACTTCCACTAAATTGTAGTTCACGAAAGTGTGTATTCATTAACACATCTCCTGTGGATGATTGTGCATTTGTTCTTAAAAGAAAAAAGGACCTGCAAAAGGAGGCAGATGACTCAGAAGGCATAATGTGCCCATCAATTATTGACTACTATGCCCTACGACCTACCGCTATTGAACTTGTATGCTTAGCGGTATTTGCATCTAGTTATACAAAGAAAGGACAAAAACATAGAAAATCAAGTAGACAACATGTCATTCGATCTGTTAGATATAACAAATACAAGGACATTGAAAACCACTGTAGAGAGCAATTAATGTTATACTACCCCTATCGAGTAAGTGAAACTGCAATTAAGCAACATCACACAAGTTGGCAATCTGCATATCTTGCATTCGAAGAAATAGTCAAGCAAAATGAACAAAAGTTCAAATTTGTTACAACAACTACATGGGGTGACATAGATGACGCAATGCACAGAGTAGAAACGGAAACTGAACAAATATTCGACATAGATAGTTTGAGATCAAATGAAACAAAAACCACAACTTTTAACAAATCAATAGATGACAAATACGAAAACTATGACTTCCAAAATGACTTGGAACATTTCCAAGATACAAAGAAGTTTGCTCTACGATCTACAAGGCCATATGAAATAGTCAAACAACCACACATACTTGAAGACGTAGAGTACTATGAATTAATGCGTCAATTAAACACAAAACAAGCAAGAATAATGACTGATGTTATAACAAGAAAATTGTACAGACCAGACGAACTAATCTATTTGTTATTAACAGGAGGTGCAGGAACAGGAAAGACACACACAGCTAAGGCAATTTTCCAATCCTTAGTACGCATACACAATGTGGCATTGCCTTATAACCCATCACAACTAATAGGAATAATCACTGCACACACGGGCAAAGCTGCCTTTAATGCTGGTGGTGTGACATTGCATTCTGCATTCTATTTGCCCTTTAACAAAGTAGATTGCCCGTCGCTAAACAATGAAAAGTTAGACACACTATCGAAGCATTTCCAACAATTGCATGTACTCCTCATAGATGAGGCATCGCTTGTTGGTGCAACAACACTATATCAAATTGATAAGCGACTCTGACAAATCTTACACACACCAACTTCATACTTTGCTAATGTTGACATCATATTCTCTGGTGATCTTTACCAGGCGAACCCAGTCAGAGATTCTCTAATCTTTGAAAACCCAAAAATCCACAAAAACACAATT
The DNA here is from genome assembly GCA_000404065.3 of Pinus taeda. Classification (NCBI taxonomy): domain Eukaryota; kingdom Viridiplantae; phylum Streptophyta; class Pinopsida; order Pinales; family Pinaceae; genus Pinus; species Pinus taeda. Next base: position 119,257 of record APFE031420305.1, on the reverse strand, counting down.
CCATATGACTTTTGGCCAGAGAAAATAAAATGTTATCAATTGCACACAGCAATGCGCCAAAAAGACCCATTGTTCATCAATGTACTAAATAGGATGAGATTAAACACACAAACAGATCAAGATATTGCTTATGTAAACAATAACTGTTACAGGATGGCACCTTTAAGCCCAGTTTTCCCATACATTTTCTATCGAAACAAAGATGTCGATAATCACAATGCAAAAATGCTTTCTCTAACAGAGGGAGAACAAATAACGCTACTTGCAATTGATATCTACGAGACTCCTGGATCGAGCTATTTTGCTTTTGATAAAGCAATCTCATTGCCATCAACAATCACAGTTAAACAAAACATGTTAGTTGAACTATATGCAGGAAATTACAATACAAGCGATGGATTGGTTAATGGTGCTGAAGGGATTTTCAAATCCTATTCATCTAATAACAATGGAGCTGACATTGTCTGGATAGAATTCTCAGACACAGAAATTGGCAAACAACAAAGAAACAAATTCAAACAACTATACGACATAAATATATTGCCAAATTGGACACCAATCCTTCGAATTGCAAAATCGCTAGCAATGTCTCATAACAAATTACAAATTACAATTCGCAAACAATTTCCCATCCAATTAGCCTGTGCACGAACAATACACCGAACACAAGGGTTGACATTAGATCAACTTGCATTTGACCCAACTGGTGTCACAAAACATGGTCTAGTCTACACTGCATTATCACGTGTTAGAACTATCGAGTCACTATACTTTATTAACAAACTGACACAACAAAACTTCCATATCAAAAACAAGATAATCAATGAAATGGCATGGCTAGAAACAGTTGCTGCATGGAAACTAGAATTCGCAAAGAAGACATCTGATAACAAGGATCTTTTGTCAATTGCAAGTCTAAACACACGTAGTCTACGTGCACACCTTAGTGACGTGATTCACCACAATGACTTAATGGACAATATGATCCTTTGTTTTCAAGAAACTCATCTCTACATTCCGCCAGTAGACAAAGAATTCTTATCATTCAATTTTGCCATTGCACATTCGACACATGGAATTCTTACTTGCATAAACATAAAAATACCTATTAAGGCAATAAAGACATTTTGAAAAAACAAAATAGAGCTTACCCTAATTGACATGTACTTTCAACAGCCGATTTGCTTAATGAAAATTTATGCAGCACCATTTGAACAAGTATCCACGATAATGCAAATAATAAAGGAAGCAAAATCGCAAACTACATATACTAATTGTGTTTTTTTAGTTATTGGTGATCTCAACATTGACATCAAACAACAAACAACTCGCAGCAAAAACTTTGTACAATTTATGGAAATGGAAAACTTACAAGAAATAACAAGCAAACTATCTCCGCAACGAAAAACAATAATAGACCATATCTGGACAACTTTTCCTATAAAACAATGTGAAATAAATGTAACATGGGCATATTGGTCTGATCATGGCATACTCTATGCGCTACTACAGCTCTAACGATCCTTTCCTCTGCAATCTGTTAAACATGCCATAAAACAAAACCTATGTTTTCCACTTTTTTGCACTTTTGGCCTTCTCACTGCAAAATCAATGTAGCATTGGTATACAAGTTTCTGTAAAATTTGCTATATTTCCCACTTTTTGCACTTTTGGTTTACCCACAGCAATTTTTTTTTGCACTTTTGGCTTTCTCACAGCAAAATCAATCTAGCATTGGTATACAAGTTTCTCTAAAATTTGCTATGTTTTCCACCTTTTTGCACTCTTGCTTTTCTCACTGCAAAATCAATGTAGCACTGGTACACAAGTTTCTCTGCAATTTGCTAAACTTCATATCCAACTGAAAGTCTATGTCTTGTAGCTACCTTGCAACACTTTGCGCAAACTAATCAAGGTAACGACACAGAGAATAGTATTATGCAAAGATCTAGAATTACATAGAACACATTTTTCTTATAAACCTAATAGCTTGTACTCATATGTGTACAGGTAACTAACATGAAAAGACAACATGAAGAAACTACTGCTCCAGGGACTGCTCCAGAGGATTGCGCTCTCCCAGAAACTTCCAGCATCTCAGAAACTGAGAAAAAGTAACTAAATAACCTTTAAATCTTTTCTTACAAGTTTCATAATACAAACATTATGCTAATTCAGATTCTTTTTAATATTGTTCTACAGGCAAAAACATGAAAAGAAATCTGAAATAAGCTCCAACCATGAACTATGCAGTCCAATCACAATACAGGAATTGAAAAGCCTGAAACTGGGAAGAATCTTTCACGGGGACATTCTTGTCATTTATAAAACAATGGTTGATCAAATACACGGCATCCAATTGTTACGTGCTGACCTAGTGGATAGCAAAGGGAATATGGCAATCACACTCAATGTGCCACATAATCTCATTCCTACTACCGAGGATAAACTTGTAGTGGGCCAAGGAATCTGTATAAGAGATTTCAAGGTCTCTCCCAAAACAGTTTATGACCATGGAGACTGTAGCTGCATATTAGTGTTACATGACAAAAGCATCATAGAAACTATCCCAGCCGTGTGTACGAAATACACATTTGTACCGACAACCACTATTAGCCAACTCACAAAGACAACTAGATTTGCAATCGGTACAGTAGCTGGTCTTGTAACATCAGCTAAAGAAATAGGTGGTAATTATGTCCTAAATATCAAGGATGGCCAATCTCAAAAAGACAAAGCTACGGTATATGCAAACTCAACCATTTATACTTTTTTACATTTACTTAGAAGCAATTGCATTACTGTTAACACTTGGTACATTTTGCAATGCAGGTTTATCTTTTCACTACATTTCAACCAATTTTCAAATTAATACAAAAACAAATTTCAAAACAAGAAGCACCAATGGTGTTGTTTCGGAATCTTGTCAGAGGAAAATAGTACGGATCTCTACGCACATGCAAATCCACCTTCATAACAGCCGTCAATTCGAACAGAGTACTTGCAGACCTCAACAAACTAACTATGTCGACAACAAAGGTTGTTTCCTAGTCCACAAAATATAATTTCTAATTCTTTATTTGTTGTTTTGCTAAATTATTTGCTATTCTTCCAAATTATGTTTTTTATTACAATATCTAACGCTAAAACTGTACTGCAACCTATTCTCCTAAATTATCCTCTTTCATTTATTGTCCTTGTAGTATTTTTTTTATTACAATATCTAACCTTAAAACTGTACTGCAACATGAAGCAGGTTAAAGGAATGTTAACGATAACAGATATACATGCAGAACCCTTTGTTACTATCTGCAACAATTGCTCTGTTCCAACAGACACATTTGGAACAGTTTCCACAGATCAACTTAACTGTTCCACATGTCAAGAGTTAACCACATATCGACGCTGTTTACAATTGCATTGCATCATCCAAACAGAAGCAAATGTTCATTGTGCGTACAGAATGACTTATTTTACCCTCTGTAACATGCTGCTTGAGAAGAACTGGAAGTATGAATTTTTGTCATAAGCTTGTGAAGAATTTTCCTTTGGAGCTCAGTAGTCATTCAAGAACTGGATATCCATATAATATATTTGTATTCTTATCTAATCACTGTTTTTGAACTTGTGTTCTTATCTGATTACTTTCTTGAACTACTCACTTATTCAAGAACTAACTGTCTTCTTCTCTAATTAGTCATTCATGATTACTATTTTGAACTAAGTAGTCATTTAAAAACTAAGTGACTCATTTTTGAGCTAAGCATATTACACTACGCAACCTGTGGAATAATTTACTAGTGTTGTTTTTTGTATGGGTTGCATTAGGGAATAAATAGACAGGGGGGCTCCAGGTCTGTCTAGTTCTTTCTTGCAGGTGAGTACCCTTGAAATGGTAAACAACGAATTGTATGTAAATAGACTACCTGGGGTGCAGGAGGATGTTTGTAGAAGATTTCCAACTCATGGCAAACAGATTTTAGTAAAGAACTGTCAAAACCTGTCACTACCTTTATTAATTTTGAACATGAAAACAATGTGCTTCATGCAAATGCCCCTAAACTGCTAGCTACTGATTCAAGATTCAATGAATGAATCCGTACCTCTGTGCTCTCTCTTGCAGACCCAATAAGGTGTACTAGGGTTTATTAAAAAGGTTTGCAAGTGACTAAAACTTAGGAATACAATTTCCTTTATCCTAAGCCAAACTCAGAAATAGAATTTACAATAGTCTTTCTTTATCTGGCCACACATGCCTCTCAGACTCGCTAGTGGTGGTGGATGCTTTATCTAAAGCTGGCCGGCCTGTATGAGCCCTTTCTTCTATAACTCAAGAGTAATATGCCTCCTTGAGAACTGTAATGTGCCTTCACTTGTTTCTATATGGCACAATACACTGTTGTTGAATTCGATATTGAAATTATTAATAGTTTAGAAGGTGATAAATTAACTAGTCGACCAATTCGAGTTGGAGTTGGAAAGTAAAAAGAATCCTTTGGGCAAGAGCCATCTATTACTCTAGTATATCCCCTATTAGTCTAGTATATCCCCTATTAAAGGCGGATCTACAACCATCATCATTGTTTTTTCCAAGTATTAGGCCAAGAATGTTTTAGAAAATGCAAATTTGACTTGTGATTCATCTACTTTTGTATATCTTTGAAAGAGTTTCAAAGTTCTTGAAAATTAACATTTGTGGTAGTCAAACAACTATATCGGTGCAATAGAGACTCAGTGCTACATGAAAATGCCCCTAAACTGCTAGCTGCTGATTCAAGACTCAATGAATGAATCAATACCTCTCTGCTCTCTTTTATAGATCCAATAAGCTGTACTAGGGTTTATCAAAAGGATTTGCAAGCAATTGCTTAAAGTCCCATAAAGTGCTGATATAATGAAATTGTGTTAAAATTGACTCATTATTTTGGCATTATAGCCTCAATATTTGATGATACTATCTGCTAACAATGTGGTCATTAAATTTTCAGCAAACTTGGTGGTTTTGTCTCATTCTACAATTCGACAATATGAGTCTGATTCCTAATTTTTGGACAAGTGATGCACCCGCGCAGGAGGAACTTGGTGGTTTTGTCTCATTCTACAATTCGACAATATGAGTCTGATTCCTAATTTTCGGACAAGTGCTGCACCCGTGCAGGATTCCTCTGTTAATTATGATTGTTCTCTGTGTTCATTATTTGTCTGAAAACAAAATTCTTATGAATTACCAATCGAAACTTTATCTTTTCAAAACAGATACTGTGGAAGTGTAGATTAGCTGTAGAGAAACAAAATATCTGAATTTTGGATCAAATACACCATGTAATGAGCTGTAGATTTGAGAAACACTCCTGCTGAAAATCAAAGCTGCCAAGCTTGAAATATGTAAGATTAATCACAATTTCTCACCAATACAAGAGGGATACACCCCCAGAAGGTAGGTGTTCCACTTGCTTGAGTTCTCTCAAGTCAACTTGCACTCAAACTCACTTTGCATGCAAGGATACCTCTAGATTGGTAACCATAGAGACTCATGAAAGGAAGCTGGTTGAGTCATATAGGCATTGGGAAGGGCTCGTTGGATCTTAAATTCACAACTTTTCCAATTAATTTGGTTAATTCAATTAATAAACTAGTAGAGGCTATGGTAGCATTCCATTGTGAAGTTCCATAACCCATTAGTCTAGTATATCCCCTATTAAAGGCGGATTTACATCCATAGTCATTTTTTTTTCCAAGTATTAAGCCAAGAATGTTTTAGAAAATGCAAATTTGAAGTGGTGCATTACCCCCATTTGAGCTATCTGCATACTCGTGATTCCTCTACTTTTGAATATCTTTGAAAGAGTTTCAAAGTTCTTCAAAATTAACATTTGTGGTAGTCAAACAACTGTATCGGTGCAATAGAGACTCATGAAAGGAAGCTGGTCGAGTCATATAGGCATTGCTAAGGGCTCGTTGGACCTTAAATTGACAACTTTTCCAATTAATTTGGTTAATTCAATTAATAAACTAGTAGAGGCTATGGTAGCATTCCATTGTGAAGTTCCATAACCCATTAAAGTTTATGTAGTGCCAGTGCCTACAAATAGTTGGTTGATATCATAAGGCGCATGTTGAAACATTCTCCATATTTGAACATCTTGAATTTCCCTTTTGCAAGTGGCTTAGTTAAGATGTCAATGACTTGCCGCTATGTTGGACATATTGCAGAACCATGGCTCCCTTCTAAACCGTATCCTTGATCTCAGTGTCTTTGGATTGATTGTGAAAAACTTGATCTTTATAGACATCCATGTGACTTTGATTATGACATTAAATCATAGTTGTGTCCAAAGTCTGAGTTGTCAATTGTGCTTTCTTTACTGGCCTTGTGTGTTAGTAAGGGGTCATAACATTCCCGACTCACTACGTGTATTCATGGTATAGGGCTCCAAGTCTGTCTAGTTCTTTCTTGCAGGTGAGTGCCCTTGAAATGGTAAACAAGGGAATATATGTAAATAGACTATCTGGGGTGCGGGAGGATGTTTGTAGAAGTTTTCCAACTCGTGGCAAACAGATTTCAGTAAAGGACTGTCAAAACCTGTCACTACCTTTATTAATTCTGAACATGAAAAGCCACAAAGATATTATTAATTCTGAACATGAAAAGCCACAAAGATATTATTTATCCATTCAATAATTTATCCTTAAGCAAGTTTAGGAAATCCCTAGGGAAAAATAGAGAGTCCTTCTTGCTACCCTTCTAACAGCTTTAATATGCTCCACAGTTTGTCCTACACTACGACACTTCAACCACCTAGCAAAGCACCAACTTAGCAAAACACATACTTCTGATTTAAAGCCACTTTCTTCTTCTGTTACTCACTGTTCGGTGCACACTTTAGGCTTGGTACATTTCAAAAGTTTGACAGAAATGCCCATCGCTGGCTAACGTTTTCTGCTAATTGACTTAGCACATTCCAAAAGTTTGACGTGGCTAAAATTTTCTGCTAATTGACTTAGCACATTCCAAAAGTTTGACGTGCTTATTGTTGTCTTTGTTTGTACTATGCTTTTAGCAAATGGCCACACATGCCTCTCAGATTAGCTCGTGGTGGTCGATGCGTTATCTAAAGCTGGTGGGCCTGTTTGAGCGCTCTTTTCTATAGCTCAAGAGTGATATGCCTCCTTGAACAGCTGGGTGGATCTACTTGTGTAGAAGATATATTTGAGCATCTGTAGGGTTTCAGTCTCTGTATATCTTGGAAATGGTTTTTTTTGTCTGTGAAGAAATATTCAGTCACATGATTAATTACTTCTGTAGGATGCATTTACAAGTCAAGTGCCGGAGCATTTGTTACAGGCCTCATTCTTTTGTTCTTTCTTCAAATGCTAGCTCACTTTACAAGTCTAGCAAGGCAACAAGCAATGGCCTATCGATTTGTACATTTGTGCTGATCTTGAAATTATTGCATCAGCTCAATTGTATAGACATCCCACCGAAATAGGCTAAATAGGCTCAAGTTGTTGCAAAAGAAGAGCCCAAGTTTTATCTTAGTTGAGGCCTCAAGGCCTAATCAAGCTCTTGTCACCTTCAATCGAGGGTTTAGTTCCCACCTTTTGAAGCATGAACATGTGCATAGAGCTCTAAACATAAGGGTCGAAATAACCCTGAGCTTTACCACTTAGATCACTGTCAAGTATTTTGTAACTTGAGTGCCTGAGCAATAGGTAAAATACTAAAATCTAACACATATTAGTATCTGTGTAGTTCTTTATGCTTTGCAAGACTAAATACATGAAAGGAAAAAAGTTAAATCACCAGGATATAGGGGCCTATCTTATCTTGACTGGGGATCTGTTGTAGAATGCAACTGTATAACTGTGAGCGCAGACAGGAGGCCCTAAGGCTTCATACCCACAGTCTCCAGATTTTGTTAATTACCTTACCTCCTTCTTTATGGTGCTCCCGTCAGTTAGGGGCACTAAGAGAAAGACTGATGACAGCATCACGTCTGTGGAGTTTTTAGAAATCACAAGCAAAAGCATCCTGAGCCTCAATGAAAATGTTAGCATGCCAGCAGTTCATAGATCGCGTAGCTCTGGATTGAACTGGGGTCAATGTTTTATTGCTTGCTTCACTGTTTGACTATATGCAACTGTTTTCCTGTTAGTCGTATCTTTCATATCAGGGCTTGCTCTCAGGAATCCAGGTTAATGCATGCAATATGTATTATTTGTCCAATGTCTTTTATGTTTTGATCAAATGTTCAGAGGTCATGTCCCCTGATTATTTATGGTGCATGCCTATACTTCGATTCCAAGTTATGATGGCCAACACTTTTGATATATTTTAGCGTCTGCAGGGTTTCAGTCTCTATATATCTTGGCAATGGTTTTTTTTGTCTGTGAAGAAATATTCAGTCACATGATTAATTACTTTTGTAGGATGCATTTACAAGTCAAGTGCCGGAGTATTTGTTACAGGCCTTATTCTTTTGTTGTTTCTTCAAATCCTAGCTCACTTTACAAGTCTAGCAAGGTAACAAGCAATGGTCTATCGATCTATACATTTGTGCTGATCCTGAAATTATTCATGGTATGCTCATGTCCCCTGATTATTTATGGTGCATGCCTATACTTCGATTCCAAGTTATGATGGCTAGCACACCGCATTTCCCCATTTCCTAATCTTTGAGGGATCACATTTGCAGGGCATTTTCATTTCCTCGTATCAATGCAGCTTACATTGGCTCATGATGAACGGTGATCGAATGTTCAGTGGTCATGTCTCTGGTTATTTATGGTGCATGCCCATACTTTGATTCCATGTTATGATGACCAGATGGCATTTGACATCATTAGTTGTAATAGATTTCTGTTTATGCAAAACCCCATACATATTACTTAGCCAATTTGGAACTTCTTATGTTTTGTGGTGCATTTTGGTATCAAATTAACCAAGTTTGGCCTCTGGCTATGTCAGATGGTGGCAGATGTTGTTTTCTTGTAAAAAGGCCTGAAATAACTGCTTACTTGTTTTCTATTAACAAAAGTTTTTTTCAATAAAAAGAGAACCTAAAAGGTGCTGATCAGAGATCTCATTCCATGCCATGAAAAGAGAAAAAAGTAACATGCGAAAAAATTAGAGTTCATGCAACTTTGTCCACAACTAAGTCCATCACAACGGATCACCTCCTTTGGTGGCTTGTCCATCGACCATAAAGACTTCTACCAAGTCAGCTGGCAGCGATCTATTATTAGCTACCGACAGGATCTCCTTTTCTTTGAAAGCGCAGACACACTTGACTCATTGATTGGACAGTGGAAGTCCCAAGCCAGCCTCGTTTGTTAGCTGCGGCTTGCATCTCCAATAAATGCCCTTCATATTCATATTGGATAATATCCTCTGCAATCTGATCTTGAAGTATTTCAACTACATTTCAAATCAGGTCGTATATGTATTTATGTATTTATTTCTGCACCTGTCAGAAATCTATCCCGCATTCAAGTGTTGCGATCTTGCACGACCTTCCCTATTTGATTGTACAACACGTTTCTGTGTTTACCCACTGTCTTTCAATATTTTCAAATGATTACGTCTTGCTTCTACTAAAATATTCTCAAAAACCCAGTGCCATTCACACTTAAAACCAACTTGCAAACATCCTGAACTCTTTTATAAATTACCTTCAACACCTACATATTGACATACATCTCTCTGCTTCACATAACATGGAATCCATTAGCATAAGCCAACTTACTGAACTGTCAGTATTGTTTCTCTTAGCACTTGTCCTCATGACTCTTTTGATTATGGACATCGTAAAAGTAGAAGCATAACGAAAAAAGAAAGCAAGAAACAACCACTAACAATAGGAGCATAGCAATATGAGTTACAATGCACATTCTTGAGTTACAGGAAAGTTTTAAATTTATGCAAGCCAGTTTATGTATCATGCTCATGTCAGTTTTGAATCACTGTATTTCTATTTCAAAAGTTAAATATGCCATCCATTAATACAAGAGAATACCATTGTGCTTGTACTACAAGCTGGCTATACAAGAAACTCCCTACATCCTTATACCATCCAGCTCTTAGGTTCTTTCACATTTGTACCATTTTGAATATTGTTCACAGTGCTCTTCTTTCGTTCTTTGTTTACAAATATCTTAATCATCGGAGTTATCAACGCGAGTAGCAGCTGCAGACCTTGACAACCCTGCTTCAACTTTTCTTGAGAGCTGGTAAAAAGTGATTTGGTTCCTTGCTCAAGGGGCCTTGTATCTTAAGCTCGTGTCTTCTTTCGTTCTTTGTTTACAGATATGTTAATCATCGGAGTTATCAACACGAGTAGCAGCTGCAGACCTTGACAACCCTGCTTCAACTTTTCTTGAGAGCCGGTAAAAAGTGATTTGGTTCCTTGCTCAAGGGGCCTTGTATCTTAAGCTTGTGTCGCAGACTACAGCTTACAACAGGCCCAGTCCCAGGTGCTTTCCCCAGCTCAATTATTATTGAGAGCCTGGAGCGAGAGGGGCTACAGTCTCAGTCTTTTCCAGCAGTACGGGTTGACAGCTATATTACATGTATACTTAGCTATGCTTGTACTACAAGCTGGCCATACAAGAAGGAGCATACTATACTATTAGATTCTTTAACATTTGTGCTGTTTTGAATATTGTTCATGGTGCTCTTTTTCGTTCTTTGTTTACAGATATCCTAATCATCAGAGTATGGCAGAAAACAGTTTGAACTGTTTATTGTACCAGAGAGACTATACACAGCAGTTTCCTGTAATTGTGCGTACAGATTTCTGTAATGTACTGCTTAAGAAGAACTAGAAACATTCAAGAACTGCATATATTGTATCAAATTTACTTTTTTTGAACTAAGTAGTCATTCAAGAACTAAGTAAATACTAAGCTCCAGTTCCTTGCTAAAGGGGCCTTGTATCTTAAGCTTGTGTCGCAGACTACAGCTTACAACAGGCCCAGTCCCAGGTGCTTTTCCCAGCTCAAGTATTCTTGAGAGCCTGGAGCGAAAGGGAACACAGTCTCAGTCTTTTCCAATAGTATGGGTTAACAACTATATTACATGTATACTGATCAGCAAAAATTATGGCAGAAAATAGTTTGAATTGTTCATTGTATGTGCATACAGATTGACTTATTTTACGCTCTGTAGCGTACTGCTTAAGAAGAACTAGAAGCATGAATGTTTGTTTTCCGAGCTATAAGCTAGAGAAGAATTCCCGTTTTTGCACTAAACAGTCATTCAAGAACTGCATATCTTGTATCAAAATTACATTTTTGAACTAAGTAAGTAAATACTAAGCTCCAGTTCCCGTTCATAACCAGAACTACTGTAGCCTTGTTGCTGTAAAACTACCCATGTTGCCGTTAATGCTTGTGCAATAAGTTGCTGTAAAACTACCCATGTTGTTGCTAATGCCTATGCAATAAACAGATTACTGCTGGTTTCTGGTGGCTGCAACAGCTAGGCACGGATTAGCTGCCTTGCTGTAAAACTACCCATGTTGCCATTAATGCTGGTAGCTGCAACAGCTAGGCACGGATTAGCTGCCTTGCTGTAAAACTACCCATGTTGCCGTTAATGCCTGTGCAATAAGTTGCTGTAAAACTACCCATGTTGCTGCTAATGCTGGTGGCTGCAACAGCTAGGCACGGACTAGCTGCCTTGCTGTAAAACTACCCATGTTGCCGTTAATGCCTGTGCAATAAGTTGCTGTAAAACTACCCATGTTGCCGTTAATGCTAGTGGCTGCAACAGCTAGGCAGGGACTAGCTGCCATGCTGCCCATCTTGTTTAGTATAGGCACCTGGTGAATATTCTCCTTGGTAAGGTTACATGGCCCATGGTTGTGGGTAAAGATTGGATAAGTTTGATCAGAAAGGAAAAAACGGTTTTGATGCTAATTAAGTTAGATGCTTCCAAAAGTCCGAATAGATAGACCGACCAGGTTTCCGCTGTACCAACACGTGCTAAAAGGAGGCTTCACGGACCCACTGCAAGGAAAAAAGGAGGCAACGTACTGGCTGACGGGATGACCACTTTAGAAGATCAAGGTCGGGAGTCTGGACTCAGGGGATTCATGTATGTCCACCATGATTGCTATCTTGGTGTACAGAGATGTAACGCCCAGAAATCAACTGCTCCATGCCGATTTTGGTCATTCACAATGTTGAATCCATGTCTCTTATTTCACACTCCAATGGCCACAGAACTGCAAGTATGATCATTTTGAATTTTTATTTTTTAAATTAAATTCAATTGGTGTTAATTGTATTTTTTTTTAGATATATTGCAAAAAACATTATCATAATTTAATTGCCATTTCTGAATAAGATGGATTTATTAGTTTATTTTAAAAAAACAATGTTAGTTATGTTACATTGTATTACATTTTTATTTGATAATGTAGATGGACTCATTACATTGTTGTATAGTTGCTGATATTATTTTGTTTATAATTTAATAAATAACCAGAGTTATATAGTAGCTAGTACCTCTCATTCAACTTAAATATAGCTTAATTAAACAAAAATATAATAAAAAGAGAATTCATCATAAAAATAAAACAATATTGTTGAATACCATCACCAAAAATTAAGAAATATCATTAATATTGTTTATATTAATATACAAAACAATATTGTTAAATACCATCACCAAAAAATTAAGAAATGTGATTAATATTGTTTATATTAACATACATACATCTATGTGTACATGTTTTATTTTATTAATATATATAATTGTTTATAATTAAATTTGTTAAAATATTGTTTTAATATAATAATAAGTCATTTTAAATTGAAATGTTGTGAAAAAAATTATTAATTCATGAAAATAGAAATAATAGAAAAATCAAAATACAAAAGTTAAATAAAAAATAAATAAAACTAAAATTCAAAAATTAGTTACTAATAGAAATGAAAGTTACTAAACAATCCATATAAAAACCTCAACCAATCACCGTACAAAAAATAATATAAAATAAAAAATAATAAAAAATAATAAAAATTGAATTTCTAATGTTAAACTATATATAAGTATCATAAATTTTTAATCAAACACAAACTAATACCCAGTAAAAAAATTAAATTCCTTACATCATACCTATAATAACATTTTAATAACATTTTTCTAAGCAAAGTAACTACCCTCGCAATTATATTACAATTACAAGCTAAATTATATCGTCGACATTTCTATACTAAAAGTAATCACCCGTACCAATTAATTGTATAACATCTGATGTGAAATGTTTTCTGTTGTGTGTGAAAACATGGAAAGGGAATCAATTAAAACAGATGTGAATAGTTTTCATGGGGTGTGAAAGAGAACTCGTTTTAGTAGACCAACAATGGAAAAGTGTGACAGAGAACTTGGGAGACAGTGAAAAGATGGAAAAGGAATCAATTGAAGCGGATGTGAGACATTTTCATGGTACGTAAAAAAATTCAAAAATGAATCAATTAAAGTTGATTTCGGTAGCTTCCAATGCAATCCTCCCCATCTCAATACACCACCTCCTATAATTCTGATTCTTCCCCACCATTAATTCTGATATTATCTTCTACGTGTTAACTGATACTATGTTCTCAATGTCGCTTTTATTTTGATATTGTGGTCAGCGATAGCCATGGCTTTGGATCTTGCCACTGGAACTGCAGGCAACACGATAACCAGCGTGCTTATTGAGCCACTCATCTGACAGATAGATGATGCGATTCACTTCGATGAAAACAGAAAGATTCTCGAAATGCAGTTAAATCGAATGAAGAGCCTCTTACTCGATATTGTGAATCAATTCCAAGATCAACAAAGGACGCCTCCAGCGACCGTGAACAATTGTTTGTGAAGGATGGAAAACGAAGTTGGGAAGGCCTGAGATTTGATCGATAGCTCGCTAAGGCCGCAGCAATGCCTCGATTGCCTCCTCTGCAAGCCCAACCTCTCGAGACAAATCAGATAATGGAAGTCAAATTTACAGAGCTACAAACCGACATTTCTGTGTTTTAAAATGCTCGAGGGATTGTTACGTCGGCACCGCATCAGACAGAGCTATTACTTCAAGATGCACCAGATCATGGCTTTGTGGATTTGGGGATTAAGTCTATGGAGATGCTCCTCAAGTAGGTTTAATTGGTGTATGGGGCATGGGCGGTGTTGGAAAGACCACATTGCTCAAAAAATCTTATAACTATTTCAAGGTTAGTGGCTTTTTGGATGTAGTGATTTGGGTCACTGTTTCTCAGTTTTCTATCATAGATTTGCAGAGTTGTATTGCTCAACAATGATTGGCATCATGGGTGTAGATCAGTGGAATCTTGCTTTAAGCCATATGAAAACAGTGCATTTGAGTTTTCCAAGTACTCATCCTCGCGTTGAATACGAGTTGTATCAGATATTGAGATGGAGCTATGATCGTTTGCCCAATGCTAACTTCAAGAATTGTTTTTTGTATTGTGCCATGCTTCTTGAAGATAAAGAAATTGAAGTGGACCAGTTGGTTGGAATGTGGATTGTAGAAGGGATTGTTGAAAGCAAAACCCAGCAAATTTGATGGAGATAGCGAAGAGTTATATAAACTTGCTGGTAGATCGTTTCTTATTTGAAATAGCGCACTTTCCACAGGGAATAGTTTTCTTAAAAACTCACGATGTCCTCCATGACATGGCGATCTTCATTGGGGAGAAGGAAGAAAATTGTTTGTTTAGGGCAGGTCAAATACATGAACAGTTTCCCTTGGAAATTAGGGAGGATTGCAAAAGAATTGTTGGAATGATAATTTAAACTGCCATGGAGCGATAACAACCGCAGCATATTGTTTCCAGAAAACCTCCACTTGAGCTCCCTGCGATGCGATCAAGTCGCAGATCGCATATCGCACATCTTATTGTTAACCTTCATTACGTTCCTTTCTATTGTCTGCGATTGTGAATTCGCGATGCGATCTGATCGCATATCGCAAATCACATGTTTCAAATAGTTATGGAAGCGGTGGCACATCTTTTCTTTTCCTCTGATGCGATGGTGCGATGTTGTGATAAGACATGCATTAAATTCAGATAGGATATTTTCATCCGTGTAATTAATGATATTTACGGCGGTTGGTAAATGTAGGTGAGATTTTTAATTTTATTGTTTTATATTTTACAGAAGTATGAGCAAAAGAAATACGTATGAAAGATATTTTTCGTGTTGTTCATTATATATATGAAAATACAATGGCAGATATTGTAGAAAGCAGAATAAAAAAAAAAGGAGAAGTTTTCTTTTCTGCAACGCACAGCAGTGCTGAAACTTTAATTTTTTCTGAGATAGTGAAATTAGTTTCTGGAACTGAAGCGTTCCTGTTGTAATCCCTCTCAGTAGAGAAAGACTATTTTGTAACAATTTTTTTCTTATGATTAAGATCCTGAATTAAATAACAGAGCATTGTTCTCTGTGAAATTTCTTTTGTGTTTGAAATTAACAGAAATTTCCAACATGTTATCGGAGCTAGTCTAGGCACTCAGTGAGTAAAAAAAAAAACAGAGTTTGTTTTTTCACTGTAGGAGCTGTAAGAAGTTTATTGAGCAGATTTTTCCAGCAGAGAAAGTTTTTGCTTATTTTTAATTTTACAGTCAGTATCTCTTCTTTACCTATACAGAGTTAAGATGGCAGATGCTAGAACAGGTTTGACAAATTCCCAACTGCCACAGTTTAATGGGAAAAATCACAGTTATTGGTCGATAACAATGAAAGCATTGTTTGCTTCTCAAGGAATATGGGAGCTGGTTGAAACTGGCTATGCTGAACCTGCAGATGCAACAACGTTGGTTGCTTTGACAGTAGCAGAAAGAGACCAGTTGAAGAGCGACAAGAAGAAGGATGCCAAAGCCCTCTTTTTTCTCTTTCAATCAGTACATGAAAGTGTTTTTTCACGGATTGCAGCAGCAACAAAATCCAAAGAAGCATAGGATATTCTCAAAACTGCCTATCAAGGCATGGAGAAGGTGAAGACTGCAAAGTTGCAGATGTTGAGGAGAGACTTTGAAACACTCAGCATGAAGGAATCTGATACAATAGATTCATTCTTCACTCAGGTTATTGGGCTGATAACCCAGATTAGATCTCATGGTGAAATCCTTGAAGAAAGAAGGTAGATAAGATCTTGAGATGTTTACCCTCAAGGTTTGAAGTTGTTGTGGTAGCAATAGAAGAAACAAAAGATCTCTCACAGTTCATGGTAGATGAACTGAGTGCTTCTCTTATGTCTCATGAACATACACTGAGTAGAGGAACAGATTCCTCTTTTGAGCAAGCATTCAAGACTCAGATGTCTTTCAGCCAAGGAAAAGGTCGAGGCAGAGCAAATAACAGAAGTCGTGGAAGAAGCCAAAACAGAGGCAGATATTATCCTGCAAGCACAAGCAGAAGAAGCTGCAATTAGAACCAAGATGAAGGTTCAAGCAAACAGCAAGCTCATGGACAAAGGTATGACAAATCCCAAGTGCAATGTCATTATTGTAAGAAATATGGGCATTATGCCAATGAATGTAGGAAAAAGTAAAATGACATGAATGGTAGGAAAAATGCTAATTTTGCAAATGAAGAAGATAATAATCCAAAGAATGTGCTGTTAACATGTAACATTGCACAAGACAAACAAGAAGATTTTTGGTTCTTAGACTCAAGTTGTAGTAATCACATGACTGGAAATATTCCAATGTTTTCCAATCTGGATGAGAATGTGAAATCTGAGGTAACAACAGGAACTGATAGTAAGATATCTGTCAAAGGTAAGGGCAGAGTCAATATCCGAGCAAGAAATGGAGAACAGATGATTGTGCCAGAGGTATACTATGTACCTGGTCTGAAATGTAATCTTTTGAGCATTGGACAACTCATAGACAAAGGTTACAACATGTTCTTCAAAGATGATATGTGTACAATCAGAGATATACCTCCAAGTAAGAAGATCATTGCACAGGTGCAGATGACCAACAATAGAATGTTTCCTCTCAAACTCAGGGCAGATTTGAAGGAACGAAGAACTATTGCGGCTGTAACACAAGAAGTCTTTCAGGAACAAGTGAAAGATGTAAATTGGTTGTGGCACTTGAGATTTGGACATCTCAATTTCGGAGGCTTGAATCTGTTGCACAGAAAGGGAATGGTAAAGGGATTGCCATTGATTGAAAAACCAGACAACCTTTGTGAAGGCTGCATCTTGAGCAAGCAACACAAAGAAAGTTTTCCAGCAGGAAAGAGTATAAGGGCAAAAGCACCCTTGGAAATTGTTCACTCTGATGTGTGTGGACCGATGCAAATACCATCATTTTCTGGAAACAGATATGTCTTAACTTTCATTGATGATTACACCAGAAAGACATGGGTGTATATGTTGAAACAGAAGAGTGAAGTGTTTGAGAAATTTCGCCATTTCAAAACTCTTGTTGAGAAACAGTGTGGACATTATATCCAAGTGCTCAGAACAGATAGAGGAGGAGAATACATCTCCCAAGACTTTCTGCGTTTTTGCAGAGAGAATGGCATACAAAAGCAGTCTACTGCAAGGTATACACCTCAGCAAAACGGTGTTGCCGAAAGAAAGAACAGGACCATTCTTGACATGGTCAGAAGTATGCTAAAGGCAAAACACTTGCCGCATGAGTATTAGGCAGAAGCTGTCACTTGCGCAGTTTACATCTTGAATAGATGCCCAACTAAAGCTGTCATGAACAAAATACCAGAAGAAGCATGGAGTGGTTAAAAGCAAACTGTCACTCACATGAGAGTATTCGGCTATGTAACTTATGCACATGTACCGGATCAGCTAAGGAAAAAACTTGATAGTAAGGGGGAGAAGTGTGTATTTATTGGCTATTGTGATGAGTCAAAAGCATACAAACTCTATAGTCCATCCACTAAGAAATCGATTGTAAGCAGAGATGTGCAGTTCATTGAAGATGAAGCTTGGGATGGAAGCTTAGAGAAGACTGTGAATGTGAAGACAATTGTGTCTCACGAAGAAGAAGAGGAAGAGACAGCAGCAAATAATCCTTCCTTGGTGGGTCCTCCTCCACCACAGCAAGTACAACAAACCACACCACAAGCTGGAATTCGAACAGTCTTAAGAAGTCAAGGAAGTGCTTCTTCAAGCACACCATAGGGATCAGAAATACCCTCAAGTTCGGATGGAACGTCAAG
>APFE031420305.1:79662-95364 GCA_000404065.3 Pinus taeda | reverse complement strand
ACTCTCAACAGTTTTGGTTTCCCTTGTCAGAGATCTCAACAGTGATAAGGTTAAACAATTATCTCTAACTTTGTATGAAATCTATTTTGAAGTAATAAAAAACTTAATCAAACATTTTTTTTTGTAATATAAAATTGATTTCTTTTTCTTTTTTACTTTTCTAATAAGAATGATCTTAAATTTTATCAGTGTGGAAAGACAGATTCAATTAGAAGAAACTCCCAACTTTTTCTATAGAGCTCAAGCAATTTCCATGGACCGCATGGATATTCATTTAGAAGATGAGATGTTGTCATGATTTGAAACCACCAAGCACAAAAATGAGTTATTCGGTTACAGATGCAAGAAACACCATCCCATTTTTTTCCATGTGAACAATGTATTTCCCAATTGTTTTTGTATGGACAACCGTGTGTCCATTTAACACATTGAAATGCATAATTTCCCACTTACATCAACATTAACACTATTAAAAAATTTCATAAATAAATGTACTCATTAGGTGCTCATTGACCAATATGGATAGAGCTCACCATCGCCCGTGCATGTAATTCCTGCAGTAAGAGCAAAAGAATAAAGAAAAGGCATGACACGGGGGAGCAAAACAGAGGCAGAGAGATGAGACATTGTTGTCGCAGATACCAGTGAAACAAAAACAGGAAACCTAAACTTATCAGATATCATTTATATGTTTTGAGCTTTATGTCATGTGAAATTATGTTGGGTTAATTTCCACAATTTTCCAATTAACATCAGTTTGTATTATATGGGAAATATTATGGTGGGATGGTATGTCATGATGGTGGCTCCCTCTCAGTGTAGTTGATTGTTGTAAAGTCTTGATTAGACTCCTTAATGGTAGACACTCGAGTCTTTCTCTACAAGTTTAACGCAAAACTTACTATTAGAAAGAATACTTAATGATGTAGGTGTGTAGGTGTCTAGATTATTTTCTTTGACAAAGGGTTTAAGATGGCTTAAGAGGTAATATTAGCTATCATCTAAGCGTTGGGAGTGAGTTGCATCATCCAACACAGACAATTTTTAATAATTTCTTAGTTATAATCATGGATACATTACTGGATTTGAATTATTTATCTACACATTAATTAAAGAATGTATCTTACTCATTGTAAATTTCAATATAGCCTCCATTTGAACAACTCTAATTTTAACTGGTCCTCCCTAATTATCTATATCCAAACTTTCTGCTTAAATTCCAAGAAGAAAGAGTTTACATAGTGGATATTGTTTTGCCTCTAAAAATCCCCTAGCCATGCCATGATCTCATGTTTGCCTCTATGGATTCCCTCGCCCAAATCTAAATCAGCCTGAGAGGAAGAAATATAATTTATCGATTTAGATATATGTACCAATAGGAGGTAGATTGGTTCTAAATGTTCTCTAGTGATTTCTAACATACTAAATTTTTCTTTTATGTTTACATGTGTAGTAATGATCCACAAGATGAGAAAGTTACACTTCAAAAAAAATTAACCAGGGAACAAGACACTAATTGGCAGTGTATGGCTTAGTGAGAAAGGCTCTCAACTCAAAATTCATAGGGCCATTGGGTTTAAAAAATCTTCATCACTTCTTATTCACCCACTAGCGAGGGAAGCCTCAAGATCAATTTCAAAAGAAGACTATGGTAGTAGATTCTCTAGAGAAAATATATTAGTTGAATTTCACTTAAGCTATCAATAAACACCCTTTCAACAAAGAAACTAGTGTTGTAAGTGCCAAGATATATACTATTTGATTTGAAGTAATTCTAGAACATATATATCCTAGTTTATACAACATTGATTTCTTTGTTGTGGGGTGCATAATGTTTACATTTCTTATGGACCGTGAAAAGCATGTTGAAGGAACCTTATTTTGGAAAGTCCTCATGTTAATTGTCTTCATTATTGGGTATCAATTAAGATAGGAAATGTGCAATGAAAAATGACATGTACATTGCCATGGATATTTCACTAGAATAATTCATCACCACAGATCTTGTATTGTGCTAAAATATTTTACTATGTAGGTTTACTTCTTTCGATAGACTTATTATTACTAGCTCATTGCTCAAAATTTTAAAAGATGATATATTTTGAAAGAAGATAGATTATCCTAAAATTGTGGAGAATAGATGACCAAGTGATGATTGATATGGAGCAACAATGAGATTTTTGTAGATCCTAAGGGTCGAGCCAATAAGTACTATGAACATCATGTAGGCTCAATATAGTATCATTCAAGGCAAATATACATCGACCTTAAACAAAAGTACCCACATGTTTCCCATGTAAAGTATTAATGTATTAACATGAGGCTTAGGCATCACTAGTGAAGTTACCAACAACATGGAGATGACACCTTGGATGAATAGATGATTAATGAGCTACCTCCTAGCTTTCATGATGAGGATTTGTCTATTGTTTTTAGGGATCTTTGCCTTCTATAGCAAAAATGGAATGGAGGCATGAAATTTGCAATTGAAACTAAAAACTTAGTTGTGCTTAATGTCAAGCAAGAAAACCTAATGGAAATGTCAGTGCTAAGATAGCAATAACATGGGTTATTGGAGAAACATTTTTTTGAGATGACACAAATTCAAACAACAAAAGGAGAGGATAAAAAATTTCATGAATCAACACTCTTAGTATAAAGTTTTCAAACATAATGTGAATTAATTTTTCCTTTACTTTAACAATTGTGAGGAACAAATTGTGTCACTTACCATTGACTTCTTAAATGATATCCTCACGAACAAGGATTATGATGCCAATATCATCATGATCAAATAACAATTAGAATGGGGAATTTCATAAGTGGCGAGAAAGATTCAAGATTTAGATGACATCATCACATGGTTAGAGCAATACAATTTTATCCCAACCAATGTACACTCCTTTCTACAAAGTGAAATATATTGGTTTTCCACCAACATTTATTAAACCAAATTCCTGAAATGCATTTGAAGACATTGATTCAGTATGGAAAGAGAATGATGGGCACCTAGTTGAGGCTATGGAAATGATTGAGTTAGATAAAATACAATGGTCCAAAGTGACTGTTATCACTCCAATATTTCTCTAGAGTGTTTGAGAAAGAAATGATTAGAGGTAAGCACAAACCAACTTTGGAGATTAGGATCTAGCCTTCCTAATTCTCGGAGAGGGTTCTCTCTTTTTTATTTAACTTTGTTTAGTTATTTGATTTTAGGCTAGTTATGATTGTTCTTGGGTTTTAATTGAGATTTAGAGGTGGGATCACTTACTTAGATGAAAGGACAGGTGTCTTTTACCATTGGGCTATGGGGTCAGATGTCAGGCAAAAAGGACTGGATCAAGTTCTAAAAACAATTTCTACAGGGCGAGATAGCAGAGTTACTTCAGATCTCAAGACTGGATGTTGAAGTGGTTTTCAATCGGATCCAAAGATCAATTAAGGGTTCCTTAGGTTGGATTATGAAGAAAGTGAAAGAGGTCAATCAGGATGGGAGAGCAATTAAGGATTCTCAGATCCGGATATCAGAAGAAAACATGTAAATGATTAACTGTTGAAAATAGAGTGTACTTAAACAAATTTTGAGATAAGCTTCTAGTTAATTCATTCAACTTTAGATAACATTTAACTTTGTGAAAAAAACATAAGAAAATAACAAATTTGACAAAGAAAATACTTCACTGTAATAGCTCAACACATGAATCTTATAATGAAATCTCTTTATTACTTGGTCCAGTCTGCTGACTTGAAAAATTGGTACAATAACCCTTAGGTTTATGATCAAAATAACTTTACAAATGTATAGCAATCCACCCAATACTTTGAATTATGAAGTATTTATACAAAAATAATTTACAAAATGTCCCAAACTGTCTTGGGAACTAATCTAGGAGAAAGAAATATCCTCATGCAAGAAGATAAGACAGCTATTGAACTATTGTTTGTTGTCCCTATTTATTAGGCTATGTTGGCTTTAATCTTTCATATTTTTCCTTTTAATCTTTGCTTCACTGTTTGGTCTTCACGCTGGATGTTCTATTTACTGTGATCTTTCAACTGATACACTTTCACCTAATACACTTTGACTTGGTAGACCTGTCATTATCCTTTTACTATGCCTTTTTACTCTCACTGTACATTTTTACCTTTTGACTGTGTATTTCTACAGTAAGTCATTTAGTTTCTCCCATGTTTCGACATCTGGTAATTGGATATTCATCATCTTCCTGTAAATCTCATCTGCCTCTGTACACTTGGTAAAAGTAGGATTATTCACAAAAAAGTGTTTTACCTCGTGTTGGAGGTAAAACAAATTCTAAAAAGTTTGGTATAAGACCTTGCCAGTAGGTATCCCCTTCATGGATGAAGTATCCACTTGATCTCTGGCTACTTCTTTGATTTTTATATTGTAGTCCTCTTGTAGCATTAACTTATCGTTTATTACCAAAGGATTTGATAAACTCTTTTGCCTCAAAATTTCAAATTTAACCATAAATCTGTCAATGGCCAGGTGCATGGTTTGACACTTATCTTCAAGGTTTAACATTAAATCCCTCTTGGTGAGGACCGTTTTCACTTCCAAAATTGTGCCTGTTCTGTCAAGTATCTCTAATTCCTGTAATTCATACTTATTTTTGGAGTTGAGGAAGTGAATGATCCTTGCAGCTTCTGGTGGGCTCTAGTATTGCGGCAATGATGCTGCAACTCCTGGGACTCCCTTATTTACTTTTATCAACCCGGTTGTTCGTAACAAACTTGGAAGCGATGGTGCTATGTGCACAAGTACTAGCTCTTGCCGTAGGCTGTCACTTGATCAGTTGGCACAAGTCTGCTAGGAGCTTACTTCTATGAGCTCTTAGAAGAAGCTTTTAACTATGATGGATGAAAGCTAA
This sequence comes from Pinus taeda, assembly GCA_000404065.3. NCBI lineage: Eukaryota > Viridiplantae > Streptophyta > Pinopsida > Pinales > Pinaceae > Pinus > Pinus taeda. Next base: position 90,472 of record APFE031420305.1, on the reverse strand, counting down.
CTCAAAGGAGGTTAGTCTACTTGTAGAGAGAAGTTGAAAGCTGAAAAGAAATGCAAACCCTAGCAAACCCTAGTTTTACTCACTAACCCTACTGGTGCAAGAAAAGAGATGAAAGCGGTGGAAATGGATGCCATTAACTCTTGAAAATGTCAAATGCATGTGACTAAGCTACTTCTAAATTAAAATCTGGAAAAAGCATCTTTTTGTATTTTTGAGTAATTTTGCAGAATTATTATGCATGTGCTTTAACGATTTTTGGTTGTACAGAGGTTGATTGGCAAAACGAAATGGAGTAGGCGCTTGCAGGAGGTTGGGAAGGTGAGAAGAGGGCCTAAGGGGTCCCTAACACCCTTCTAGAGGGTTTCATAGTGATCAGATCTTGAAAAACTGCTCACGTGAACTTCTACAGGAAATCTGCAGGGGTTCTACAGGATGTTCTACAAGAAGAGCCGAAAGAGGAGTTTGGAGGGTTGATGGTGGAAAAATTAGTGGGAAAGTGGAAATGGAGGTCGGATGAGGATGTGAAGGGGTCTAGGACCTGGTGAATGAAGCCAAGGAGTGATTAAGGTGGTTGGATTTGTTCAAGGATGGAGGGAGCAATGCTGCACAAGAATGTAGAAATTATGGCAAATTGGAAAAGCATGGAAAATGAAGGGAAGAAACCTTGGATTAAGGGTTGGAGCAGGTTATACGATGGAGGAGGGCTAGGCAGGGATGTATTATAGGTTTTCTGCACACTATTTTCCAAAACTGATCGAACAAAGACTAAGAAAACCAGAGATCTAGCTATTTTGACCTAATCTGACCTAAAAACCAGAAACATGATGAACAGAAGTTTATAGACAGGAAATCATGCAAGATAACTATGGAAACTAAGCAAGAACAGATCTTAAACATGAATGTACAATTGGTATCAACTTTTCCAACTAAAAATCTAACACTAGCAATTACATGGAAAGGCAAAAACAATGTTTTTGTGGTAGCAAGTATGCCTTGGTCTCAGCTCATGGTCCCAAGGAGGGAGATATGGGATCAAGGATCGCTTGATGGCTTTTTTGCAGATCGTTTCCTTTACCAAACTTTCAAATCAACCTGAAGTATGAAAAGCTATTTTAATCATCAAAAACAACCCAAGTAGCAAAGCAAGATCTTGACCTAAATAACAGAAATTATTCTATTAATGCAACAAAGACGATAAAAGTACACAAAGGAGGTACTGGCACTTGGGTTGGGCCCAACCCCAAGAGCTACAGCCTCCTAAGAAAGCTCAGAGCTAGTACAAAGTGAAATTTATCTCCATTACTCAAAAAATAATCATGTCACAAAACTGTTTACAGCAAAAGCTCGAAGATGAGCTGAAATGTAGAGCTGCACTAAAGTGAGAAAAACAATTATTTAATGGCTAAACTACCAAGGCTTGAAGCCTTCCTACTTATGCACCACGAGAACTCCCAATAGCCCTCTTTAACTTTAGGAGCTTGGCTGCTCAAAACTGCAGTTAATCAGCCACTTCACAAAATCTGCTTGTCTGCCCCTTGAAATCATCTTTGGTAGGCTGTTGAACTCTGAGATGATGGTGGAGAACTCGAGGAAGGGGTCATTTAGTGCTAGAGACACCCTTCCTAGAAATCCTCAGCCTTGTTCCTTCGTATTTGGCTGTCAGCTTTCTCATAAATGCTTGACCTTGGTCCAAAAGATGTCAAAAAATCTGCAATAAGCATGTATTAGACTTTGTGGTCAAGTGACTATTCTCATTCATTCAATTAACATAAATATATTCAAAAGCATGCATAGAACTATGAAGAATGGTGGATTAATCGAGAATAATAGGCAAAATGAGCCCAATAAGTTACCCATTTTTGGGGATCATCATCACCCCCTACTGAATGTGTTGCTCACCCTCTAAGTAACTAATCCAGCTCATCATCTTTGATTGCTTTGACTGCCTCTATAACATCCCAGGCTTCCAAGGTGATGTCCTCTTCTCGGTCATGAAGCCCTGCTTTTCTCTGTACCTCCTCCCACTGCCTGTGTTCTTCTTCTTCTTTGACCCCTTCCAGCAGTCCCAAAAGCAATGGAGGCCTGAACTTTAGGCCAATCTAACTAGCCTTTAGATTTTGCATTGACTGTTTGTAGAGGGGTACTCTGGACAAAGCCTCCTGCATCCTTGTTGGGGAGTGGTACTCTCTTATTTTCAGACTGTGGGACAATGTGTTCCATCTCCTTGTGCAAGCATGGATGCAGTTATCACCCAAAAGTATCTCCATGTTCTCAAAGTGAGCAATGGCCTGAGCTTGTCCTTCAATGTAGTTTGGGAGAACCTGAGGGTTGTTGGCCAGGTGCTGATGGGCATACACTAAAGATGAGGGATCTTCTGGTTCTACTCTGATCATGAGTGGAACACTGAGCTCCCTGTCGATAACTTCCCGAATTTTTGCTGCCCTCTTTTCCTCATGGTTTAACCAAGAGGCCATGGCCATTAGTTGTACATCTCCCAATGCTGCATTGGGGTCCCATAGATTCATGTTTGGAAGTGCCAAGTTGTGTAAATAGAATTTTGCTAACTTGGCCTTATCTTCAGCTGATCTACTGTCACACAAATACATGAGCTGGTTGTAGTTCTGGAATGGAATGGTTCCTCTTTGGGCCAGTGTGTTAATTTGAAATTGCAACCATTGATCCTTAAGATATAATGCATATGACTTCGCAGGTTGCCTACATTGTAAGGCTTCTAATGCCTAGCTGGCCATGCAGGCCATTTGGGCTTTTTTCTCTTGCACCTGTTGTTTCAAAGCCTATATTTCTTCTGCTGCCTGTGACTCCTTTTCCTATAGCAGCTTTATTAGCATCTCAACATCAGTTGGCATATTTTCTTCTCTCTGTTGTTCCTCAGTTGTTTCCCTGTCTGCTGGAGGTCCTTCTTGCCGCTGCTACTCTCCCACAATGGACTATCTATCTTCCTTATGACCTTCCTATAGCCGCAACTGATTTCTCAGCAATGCATTTTCTTCCGATAATTTGGCTCTCTGACTGCTTTCCATGTGCCTCACCATGGCCAACTCTTTCCTTGATTCCTTTAGTTGTTCCTCCAAGTGGCCTATGTCTGCAACACCATTGGATTTGGCAATCCTCATCCAAGTGTGAGTCCTAACCCGCTCTTGTTTTAATGCAAAGAAGAGTGGTACAACAAACTTTTGTGGGATGATCTTCCCACCTCTAACAGGTTGTAATATGAGCCCAAGCTAGGCTAAGGGCCTGGCTCCAGCATTTCTTCAGTCTTTTCTTCTCCCTATGATTGTTTGGCTGCCTTCTCCTCTAATTTCTCAGTTTCTTTTAACTTCGTTAGAGTTTACTGTAAAGATGTTTCAGCTTCCTGTAGAGTTGTTTTTGAGTCCATCATCCTAATTCTTTCTCTCCAGGTGGAGGTTTTTAGGATTCCTCTTTCATAGGTGATAGATATCTTTGAAGGAGACTCTTCTTTCGATTTAGTGGTTGTGTCCTCAATGACAATTGGTTCCTTTGATTATGGCTGGGGTTTACCCACTTTGATCCATGTGCTTCTCCTGGCTTTAAAGTACATGGAGGTTTGCCTCTTCCACTTTACTTTTTGTTTTGCAGGTGTGCTTAATGCAGCCAGCACAGCTGCTGCCTCCCTTGCCAACATTTCCGGGGATTTCTCTTCCTGCTGGTCTCTTTCTTCGCTTCCTGTAGAAATCTCTGTGTCCACTGTTTCTGCCTATGTGACTGATATCCCAGGGTGTGCCTTTTCCTTTTCTTTCTGGGTGCCTGCTTTAGCTATGGCAGCCTTTTTAGCCTTTTCCTTTCTACTCTGTATCCTCTTTTCCCTTACTGTTTTTGCTGTTGTTTCTTCCTCTGTTTTAGGCTCAACAGTCTTGCTAATTTCTTTTTGTTCTTCCTGTGCTTCCTCTATTTTGCCCTCTACTTGGATGTCCTGTGTTCCCTCGTCATTGTTTTTCTCCATTTCTTTAGTTTGCTCCCCCTCCTCACTACTAGATGGAGTTATGTTTTTAGCCAAAGTTCTAATGTTATCATTTCTGGACATGTTTCTAAAGATTTCCCAAGATATGGGGATAGCGTAGGTGTGGAAAGTATCTTCCATCAACAGTTTAATGATCCCATAGTGGGCCAATTGATCCGGGATCCCTTCATTTAGCTTTGTACCACATTCAATTAAGGACTGAAAAAGGAAATATGGGATGCTTAGTTTCTTGGCTGGAGGCAAGCCAATCCCATGCTTTAATTCACATAACAACCTGAAATGGTATCCATAGATGATGCTAAACCTCCCTTCACTTGTGATGTACTTCATAATTTGATAATTAACTTCACTCCAGAGAGGGGGCATGCTTGTCCTTATAACTCCATTTTTGTCTTCTACAGGATGCTCCTCGGGCAGAAAAAATGTTTTCTTAGCAATTTGGCCTAATGATCTCTCTTCTTTGCTTGAAGGGAGCCCCAATGGTAGACCAGTAATTCTACTGATGAGCTTAGGGGTGAGTTCTAGGGTCAAACCCCTAAAACTAACTGTGGCATGTGTCTTTGAATGTGGTCTCAAGGATATTGAAAACTCTTCAGTTATCTCCTCATCATGACCCTGAATTTTGTCAAAGAAGGATATCCAATTTTCTCGGGTGAAAAGGTCCACCACCTTAGGGTGCTTGTATAGCTTGCTGGAGTCTAAGGGCTCTTTCCTTATGAATCCCCCTGGCATGGTGTTGAGTGTTCTTCTTATGTATTAATCAGAAAAGAAAATTCTCAGGAAAACAACAGTCAATCAATAAAATAGAGGATAGTTGAATTTGGTGTCTTTTGAACCCAGGAAGGAGTTTCTCGTGTATTCCTTACAATACCAGATAGCAATAATTCCCTTGTTTTTGTCACCCAGAATTTGACTGTCTGTTTATTGAAAGGAGAATTTTGTTTTTGCAGAACAGAGCATAAGGACACAGATTCTCTTCTCAGCACATAGATAGATATGTAAATTCAGTTTTTTTCATAAACACAGGGTGGCCTCTACTGCAGCATGTATCTTCCTTACAGGAGAATTTTAAAAATGATGAGGAGATTTCAGAATGCAGAGAAAGAACTAGGTAAATACAGTGAAATATGGAGGCAATCTTTCATAGTTTGTTCAATACACAAGTAGACTTTTATTTTTCAAACTGATGTCATTCAATTCACCACCTTGCACAAATAAATCATGCACAGAGAAGTTCTATTGGTCCTACCTCATTTGGAGCTTAAAATTCAATGAAAACTTTGGGTTTCCCTTCTGCCGAGCAGTTCTCTGCCTTTCTTGTAGAGCCCTTCCTGTAGAAGGCTCCCGGTTCCTGTAGAACGGAATCGTGCTTCCGATAGAACCTGATAAGCGAGAGATTTTTGAAAACAGGCCGAAAAACTAGTGGAGGACAACTTGTTAACTATTTTTGGAAGCCGTGGATACGTACTCTAGTTGAGAACGTTGTGAGTGCAGAATGAACAGAGGGTGGTGCATGTTTTGACTGAGCGTCTTTTAACTGTGGCATGATTCGTGGTGAGGGGATAAGGTGGCCGGTCTGAACCGTTGATCCGACATCACAGCCATAATGTTTCTGTGTGTTTCTAACTGCCATCACCTCCGCTCTCCCATTATCCGCCGCCACCACTACCAGTGCCGACGATTTCTCTCTGAATGGACATTCCACACATGCTGGCTGCACATCTAATTGGCAATTTTGAATGTAACGAGGCTCATTTGGATTTCACGAGGATATGTAACTAGCCGAGGGTCACCCAATCTGAACCATTCCCATAGTCATGCAACTTTTAAAATATGATTTATGCAATTAAAGAATGAGTTTAGGCACTTACCTCCTTGGTCGCGGCCGTGTTATGCAGATTTCAGGTTCTTAAAGTCATTCCTTCGTTTGCTGTTGCTGCATGCATACTCCATGCTTGGCCTCTACTACTACTGATGTTCTTACGTTCAAGAAGAGCTCCATGCATGTCTCTTCTCCCATACTTTGTTGTCCCTGTCTCTGGAGTATGTCTTTCAGAGGGATCAACTGCTACAGGATTCCTATAGGATGTCCTGTAGCTGCTTCTCCTCCTGGAATGCAAGCTAGAATGAGTAGGGATATACTGCTGACGAGGGTCTTGACTGATGAGGAATCTAGATTGAGGGTAACAGGTATGGCAAGTGAAAAACTACTGCTTGACTTGTCATTAAGAAGTTTTTGCTGGCAGTATGAAGAAAACAAGATTTCTGTGTGTGACTGTGCAAAAAAATAAAAAAATGAGTGCAATGGAGGTGTACGGAGATGGAAAAAGGTGAAAAATGGTGATGGATGGAATTAGGGATGTTTACAAGCCTCGTGGATAGATTCCCAACCTTCGGGTCCTCTTCGGAGATCAATTTTGGCTTGTCTATAGGCTCTACAGGATCTTCCTGTAGAAGACACAGAACTTCCTATAGAAGACACAAAACTTCCTGTAGAAGGTGAAATCTTAGCCCGAGTGAGACCAAATCTTAGGAAATGGTAGTGGTCATGGAGGAATGGATTGTGAGGGATGCTTGCAGCCTGGTGTTGACCTTTGTATTTGTCTTGTGCGATCCTCCTAACTTGCAATGTCCTTACTGCAACCTGCAATTATTCAACAGAAATTAGGTTTATTTTTCTTTTTCTCTTTTTTTTTTTTTTTTCTTTTGAGACAGTTGGGGTGCCTCCAAGAGGTTTTCACCCTCACTGTTTGCCCTGGGTGCCTCCAAGAGGTTTTCACCCAAGGATCTTTTATTTTATATAATATATTATATTAATATATATATTATATTATATATTATATATATATTTCATGTGTTCAAGGTGTGGGTGGAGTGGAGGCAGGGGCCTGCTCCACTACCAACATTGATTTATCCAGAGTCTCAATGAACTCCTGCTTAGAAAGGGGCTTCCTGTAGATTTTCAATCGATGCCCATTGACGAGCATGGGGATGGCTTCTTCATCAATGGTCCTGATAAGGACTGAACCATTGTCGTTGCATTTCTCCACTGTATATGGTCCCAGCCATCTTGTCGCCAACTTCCCTTTGAAATCATTATATCTTGATCATATAACAGCGCCCAATCTCCTAGCTGAAATTGCTTTTATTTAAGGTACCGGTCATGCCATATCTTCCTTTGAAGTTGGACCACCTCTGTGTGGAGAAGGGCCTGCATTCTCTGTTCATCTAGTCCACTCAGCTGAAGTAATCTTTCCTATTGTGCATGGTTGAGATCTAGGTCTAGCTGAGCTGCCAACCTCAATGTGTTATATTCAAATTCTATGGATAGCAAAGCCTTCTTCCCATAGACCAACTCGTAAGGTGTGAAACATGTTGTAGTTTTTCAAGTAGTGTTGTGGGCCCAGGTGGCCTCAACCAAGCGATCTACCCAATATTTTCTACTGATGCTCACCACTTTAGTCAAAATCTCTTCCAAATCTCTGTTAGTGACTTCCACCTGCCCATTTGCTTGCGGATGATAAGAGGTGGAAGTTCTGTGCTTAATCCGGTGATGAGCAAGTAGGTCTTCAATCAGGTTAGAAGTAAACTGACTTCCTTGATCTGTGACTAACTTTCTTGGGTAGCTGAACTTGTAGAAGATATTCTCCCTCAAAAACTCATCCACTTTTTCTTCTGTTGCTGCCTTGATTGCCTTTTTTTTTTGCCCACTTTGTTAGGTAGTCCGTGCACACAATGATGTAAGACTTTTGGTTTGAAGGAGGGTTGATAGGACCCAAAAAGTCCATGCCCCACTTCTCAAATGACTCGAAAGTCACTTGAGATTGGAGGGGCATTTCATCCCTGGGAGTCGGTTTCCCCATCCTTTGATATCAGTCACATTGACTGATGTATCTCCTGACACCTTGATGAAGAGTGGGCCAATAGTATCCTGTCCGTAGAATTTTGAAAGCAGTTCTTTTTGCTGCAAAGTGGCCTCCGTAGGGCCCCATCATGATAGGTGAGGAGGATGTCAAAAACTTCCTCCTCCCTGAAACAATGCCTCAAAATCTAATCTGGGCCAAGTTTAAACAGGTTGCCCCCAATCCATGTGAATGGGGCACTTTTCCTCACAATCTTGCTCTTCTCTTTTGAGGATAGATGTGGCGGGAACTGTGCTGAAACCAAGTAATTTGTTATATCAGCAAACCATGGAGAGAGTAATAAAATAGCAAACATGTGTTCATCTAGCATTTGATCGTCCACCACCCCTTCTTCACCAGCAAACAAATCTAGTCTAGATAGAAAATCAGCAACAACATTTTCCTTGCTTGGCTTATCAATAATGGCCAGGTCAAATTGCTGCAACAAAAGTAACCATCTAATGATACGAGCATTTACATCAGGTTTATTCATTAAATACCTAATTGCAGCATGATCGGTGTGTACGAATGTTTGATAACCAGTGATGTAGTGTCTGAACTTCTTTAGGGAATGGACTATAGCTAGGAGCTCTTTCTAGGTTACGGTATAGTTTAAATCTGCCTTAGACAGGTTTTTACTGACAAAATATATGGCATATGGTAGCTTCTCTTCAACTTGTCCTAAGGCTGCTCCTATGGCTTTGTTCGAGGCATCTGTGTGAATGTGGAAAGGTAGGGCCCAGTTTGGACCTCTCAAGATTGGGGCAGTTACCAACTTACCTTTCAACGCATCCAGAGCCTCTTGACAGTTGTCAGTCCACATGAACTCAACATCCTTGCCCAAAAGACCAAATAATGGAGAGGATAGCTTACTGAAATCTTTAATGAATCATCTATAGTATCCTGCTAAGCCTAGAAAACTCCGAACATCTCTTACCTTCTGAGGAGGTGGAACCCTTTGGATGATAGCAATCTTGTTGTGATCCACCTATAATCCTTGCAGAGAAATTGTATGACCTAGCAGAGTCCCTTCAGTCAACAGTAATTCACATTTTTCTGGACTGAGGGACAGGTTCATTTCAATACACATGGTTAAAACTTTTCCTAGGTTAATCAATGCTTCTTGGAAGCTAGACCCATAAGGAGTAAAGTCATCCATATAGATTTCCACCGAATCATCAACCAATTCAGCAAATATGCTCAGTACTGCTCTCTGAAAAGTGGCAGGAGCGTTTCATAACCCAAAGGGAAGGACCTAGTAGAAAAAGGTACCCCATGGACAAGTGAAAGTGGTCTTATCTTGGTCTTCTGGGCTGATTTGGATCTGATTATACCCGCTGAACCCATCTAGGAAGGAAAATAACTTCTTCCCTGCCAGCCCATCTAACACTTGGTCTATGAAAGGCAAAGGGAAATGGTCCTTCTTGGTGGCTTTGTTAAGTTCTCGATAATCGACACAAATTTTCCACTTCCCGATTTTCTTGGGCACAAGCACCAGAGGAGAAACACACTCGTTGTCAGAGATGGGGTAGACGAATCCTGCATCGAGCAACTTTTGCAGTTCTTCTTTGACAATGTCTTTAAGGGATGGATTCATTCTCCTCTGAGGCTGCCTAACTAGTTTACAATCCTCTTTAATGTAAATGTGATGGGTACAAACTGAAGGGTGGACTCCTTTCATCTCCTTATAGCTCCAAGCAAAAGCATCCAAATGGAGGTTCAATAAGTTACACAACTCCTCCTCCTAAGAGGGGGATAGGGAAGAGTTGACCTTCAAGGTTCTTTCAGGGAAAAATTCCACATTCTTAACTCGCAGGGAGGTCGGATCAGCCACACAGAGATCCATTAAAGCACTAGCTTGGGTGTCTTCTACCAACTCTTCTAATGGTAGCACGCTGGGAGGTGGATTCTGAATCAAATTCTCAATAAGGTCATCCTCGGTTTGAGGACCTCCCCTAGTGGCTTCCACTATGCACACTGGTGTAGAGTAGACTTCATCCTCATCTTCCTCCTCCAGCCAGAGAGGTAAGTCATGTTCTAGTAGAGGTTGGGCCGAAGGATATAGGACGAGCTGTTTGGACATAGGCCCATTGTTGATGGTCATGCTCCCAGCTCGATAACTGATGTAAGCATCTGTGGTAGTTAAACAAGGCCTTCCCAGAATGAGGGGGTATCCAGTGAGTTTTGCCTTTGGCTAAAGGGCCAAGAAGTCTGTAGGGTACTCCCAAGAATCAACGGATACCATGACATCTTCCACAATCCATTCGTGGGTCATGGTGGAGCGGTCTCCTAACTGCAGTACTATCGAGGTCTTTCTTAGGGAACTCTGAAGGTTGAGTTTGAGCATAGTGTCCCTGGTTATCACATTAATGGTAGCCCCTGGATCAATCATGGTGTGTGGGATTATGGTGCCATTGATGTGGACATCAACTACAGGACTCCCAGGGTCCAAATATTTTGGACAGATTACTTGTTCCAACATAAGGTCGGATAGTTGTCCTATGACATTGATAGTTGGGGCATCTCTCTTGCGCCTGCCTGGGTGCTTGAAACACTTATCTTTAATCAATTTGTTGTATATTGGTACATATTTTATGGCCTGGAGAAGTGGTATCTTCACACATAACTGTTTAAGCTCGCCTAGAAGTTCAATCTCTTCTGGATTTGGTTGCATGGTTCCAGTTAATCTCTCAGGAAATGGTGGAATGTATTTGGGTTCACTTTCCTGTTTCTCTTCGTCATCCTCCTTAGGAGGAGGTTGGCTATCTGGGAGGACCTTCCCAGATCATAGGTTGATCTCCTAAATCTCCACAGCATAGGTAGGGCATGTTGTCTCTCCAGTATATACCTGTTGGGCCTATCTGTTATTGGGGTTCGGGTTCGGTTGAGCAGGCATCTGGGGTTGTCT
>APFE031420305.1:57191-72486 GCA_000404065.3 Pinus taeda | reverse complement strand
TAGTGTAATAAAGCATATTTACAAGTTAATAATCATTATGGTAAAGTGGAGATTAATATTTGTGGTTAAGAATTTGTTCACATACTTTTTTTAAATATATATGTTTAAGTCATATATTATTTATTTTTATTAATTCTACTAATAATAAATATTATAGTTAGGGAGATGGGCTCTGAGGAAAATGGTGCACTAAGGAACTAGGGTTCGACAAACCCTTCTACGACGCACAGTCTGAGCTAGCAACTTTTCAAGCCCAAACAAAAATTTCGTCAGGATTGGCTCTGTGATTCTGAATGTAGAGGACAATGAACAGTTCGACGGGGGAGGTATCGGTGCCTCCTCCCAAAGATTATAATCATGAAAACCCAACTGAGAGCAGAACTGAGAATGCAAAGAAGCCCGAGGCATGGCCTACGCAGCAGACAGAGAAGAATGAACAAGAAGATCTGGAATACAAGAAGGCGGACAAACAAGCAACATCTAGCAAACCAAAGAAAGCTTCATCGCCCACATGTAAGACCATTGCCACAGAAAGGCCCAAGATCAAGCTGCCTAGTCACATGATCAATGCGCAAATACAATATATGAAAGATCACGCCCTGATTGGCAAATTCATAGGTTACTGGCCAACTGAAAAGGCCCTGCAAGGCTGGATCACCTCAAAATGGAAGCCCAAAGGTCATGTAACTCTAGAGTTGGGCCCTAAGGGCTTCTTCACAGCCACATTAACCTACCTTGAAGACCAAAACCGAGTTCTAGATGGAGGACCCTATTTCTTCAATGCAATAGGTCTTTATCTACGAGACTAGGTCGAAAGATTCAACCCCAATAAGGAAGATTTCAGCTGGGTGCTAGTATGGATCCGCATGTACTCACTTCCACTGGAATACTGGGACGAGGACTCACTAACAACCATTGGCAATGGATTAGGTGAGTTCATTAAGGCAACGAAGGAAACTAAGCTTCGAAGATACACATCCTACGCACGGATCTTCGTTTACATGAAGCTGGGCCATGTGCTACCCGACTCGGTAAGTCTTCTGCACGACGACTTTGAATGGATTCAGCCCCTTGACTAGGAACATGTACCCTTCCGATGTAGGAGATGCCATGCCCATAGTCACCTCTTTCATGACTATCCCTTAAACATGCCGCCAAAAACCACAAAAAATGGAAACAAGTCTAATCCAGAAGGATTCACCAAGGTAGCCAATAGGAAAAGGCATACCAAAAAACCTCCCTCTGCACCAAAAAATGTTGCTCCATCTTCTGATTCGCCATCCTCCAGCAATAGTTTTGATATTATGACAAATCTAGAACAACCTGAATTAGATACACCCACTCCAGCAAAGCCAAGCTCCGTTCCATCCACCCATCTGTCCCCCACACTCATCCACTCTAAAACCAGTCATCCTTTGATTATCATTTCCTCTGAAAAGCCAGCCTCAGACTCGCAACTCAACACCAAACTTGTTCAGTACAAAGCCCTATGGTCCGATAAAATTATGGACATCGATGATACTCCGGCAGAACCTTCTCAGCCATCAACCCATCAGGAAGGAGGCAGTCAACAAAGCTTAATGGAAGAAGAACCAAAAAGCTTTGATCTCAAGGAAATAGACATTTTTAGTCTAGAGCAAGCTTGCAAAAGGAAAGAGTTCGACACAATACCGTAAAGACAATTGGAAAATTTGGAAGTAGTGCTCACAAGAGTGCATCAACATAATACTTTGGGCATACAACAAGGAGGCAAATGGGATGGGAAACATATCATCAAAGATGGGAAGAAAAGAGGTAGAAAGACAGATCTACAATGTACCATATTAATTGGGGAAATTTTAGTGGAGTCGGGAAGGTGCTCCAAGTTGATCAAATATTATCGATCCTTACCTACAAGTCAACCATGAAGCTCATCTCATGGAATGTAAGAGGACTTAATGGTCCCAGGAAGTACAGGATGTTAAAGAACATGATTCAGCAAGAACAACCATACATTGTATTCATGCAAGAAACAAAATGCAGCACCAGCACAGTAGAATCCATATTATCCAAAGCCTGGGCAGGATGTCAAATAGTAGCAGTCGATGCAACAGGTGCCTCAGGAGGGTTAGCCATAGCATGGAATAGTCAGCATATATCCTTAACAAATTTCCATGCTTCACACTATTTCATTCAAGCAATGTTCCACCTGATCGGCACCAACATACATGGACATTTAACCAATATTTACTTCCCTTAGGAAAGCACGCAAAAAATTAGGTAATTAGAAACATTGGAGATTCTTAATTCTCCAAGAACTTATCCAATATGGATCATGAGAGGAGACTTCAATATGATCACGTGGCTGGAGGAAAAATTGGGAGGCAGAAGAAAGCTGGACAAAGAAAGCAATAACTTCAAAGACTATATTCAACACAATGTTCTAATAAACCTACCTTTTGATAACGGCATCTACACTTGGAATAACAAAAGAGCTGGCACTCAGCAAATAGCATCAAGGTTGGATAGATTTCTAATTACAAACAACTTTGTCCATCTTGGTGGTGATATATGTGCCTCTATCCTACCCTTAGCTGGCTCGGATCATTGGCCCATTTCTTTGTAATGGAAAAATCCCGGAATATCTAACAGAAGACCATTCAAGTTTGAAGCTTTCTGGCTTACCCAACCTGAGTTCAATATAGTGGTCAAATCAGCATGGGAAAGTTTCATTCCCAAGGGTGGCTCACTCATGTACCAATTCTAGCAAAAACTGAAGCATATCAGAAAACAAATCAAAACCTGGAACTACACCACCTTTGGCAACATCCTTCAAGAGAAAAAAGCTCTTGAGCAGAGCATGACAGAGTTATAGCAAAAGATCATCTTAGAAGGCAGAACAGAGGAACATGCCAGATAGGAACACATCCTACTAACACAACTAGATGAAAGAGGCAGACAAGAGGAACTGCTCTGGAGACAGAAGTCAAGAATTAGATGGCTAAGAGAAGGGGAATGAAACACCAAGTTCTTTCATCGTACAATTATACAAAGAAGAATGAATAATACAATCTCACACATTCAAAACTCACAGGGAGACAAAATGGAGAAACAGGAAGACATAGAGAAAGAGCTCACAAATCACTTCAAAACTGTTCATCAAGAGCAGCCCATAAACAAACAACGTGCTATCAATGAGATACTTCAGCATATTCCTAAACTTATCACAGAGGAGCATAATCAATTATTGCTAAGACTAGTCATAATCATGGAGGTCGAAGAGGCTTCAAATCAACTGAAGGTTGGGAAAGCGCTTGGACCTGATGGCTTCACATCCAACTTTTACCATCACTTTTGGGATTTAACCAAAGCTGATGTATGGAATGTGGTTGAAGAATCAAGAGTAATGCATTGGTTTCTCCCTTCGCTCAATGCAACTTTCATCGCCCTTATTCCCAAAGTCGTGCAACCAAGCACTCCGGAGAAGTTCAGGCCTATTGCACTCTGCAATGTCATCTACAAAATTATCTCGAAAGTCATAGTCAATCACCTCAAACCACTCCTCTCTCTTCTCATCTCACTAGAGCACTCTGGTTATGTAGAATGTTGTCAAATTCTGGATGGTATTATACTGACTCATGAAAACATCCATTCTCTAAAGAAAAACAAGCAGGCAGGTATGCTGTTGAAAATTGACCTTTCCAAAGCCTTTGATAAACTCAGCTGGACCTACATAAAACAGATGGTAACGGCCTTTGGATTTAGCCCAACCTGGGTTAGATGGATGATGACCCTAATTTCCTCCCCACTTTACTCTATTCTTGTCAATGGGATCCCCTCTAAACCGTACCACCCTTCCAGAGGAATTCGTCAAGGTCACCCTTTGTCCCCCTTTCTCTTTATCATTATGGCTGAGGGTATGGGCCGTCTTATAAAGCATGTCGATCATTCCCATGATCTTAGAGGACTCTCTGTCCTTGGATCCCCTGCTATTATCCATCAACAATTTGTTGATGACAATATGCTCTTTGGTCATCCTTCTATGAGTGAAGCTTGAACCTTTAAAGCTCTTTTAGACACATTCTCAGAAGCTTCTGGCACCACCATAAACATTGCCAAATCTCAAATTTTTTTCTTCCATACTCCTATTCCCACCCAAATAGTCATTGCTCGAATCACTCGATTCTCTCAAGCCAAGCTTCTGTCTCAGTATTTAGGCACCCCTCTCATAGATTTAGCCTTAAAGCATGCTCCCTAGCAACAACTCATTGAGAAAATGGATAATTGACTCCTGTCTTGGACTTACAGAACTCTCAACATCGCAAGTAGATTATTCTTCATAAAAGCAGTCCTACAATCAATGCCCCTCTATCTTTTCTCAATGCTCGTTGCATCGAAATGGGTGCTGAAGAGAATCTGGAATCTGTAATGCAATTTCTTATGGGGCTCCATAGGACAAAATAGAAAATGGGCTTTAGTCAAATGGGAAAAAGTTTGCAAGCCTAAAAAGCAGGGGGGTCTAGGCTTACATGATCCACAACACAACAATACTTTGATGGGAGCACAGATTTGGTGGCAATGGGTATCCTGCCCACAAAAGCCATGGGCGTAATTATGGACTGCAAAGTATGCAAATAATTGACCGCAACAAGAACTAATTAGGATAACTACCACACTCACAGGATTCTTAATGTGGAACGCGGCCAAGCAACACAGAGAGGTCATCCATCAGCATAGCTTTTGGGAGATAAGGGACAGGTGGATGGCCCGTTTCTGGACAGATTCTTGGCAGCAGAGACCCAAAATTGCAGCACTCTTATCAGGCACAAATCATAATGGAAACGACATTAACCAGGAGGACAATGTAGCACATTTTTGGACTCTCGGCACTATACAGGGATTCAGGCAATGGAAACCGGTGAGGTAAATAGCACAGCAAGAAACAGAAGCTCATAACATGAAGCTACACAAAGAGATCACCAGCAGAAGAATCAGAGTCAATACAGGAAGCGATGTTCCAAGATGGGGATATACACCAAAAGGAACATACACCACCAAAGAAGCATACTAGATAATGTCCCAAACTCAAGAACCAATAGATCCTGCTTGGAATCGTATATGGACTGTTGGGATTTGGCCCAAAGTCTCCACTTTCATCTGGCTGTTGTATCATCAAAGAATTCTCACATGGGACAACGTAATCAAAAGAGCATTTCAAGGACCATATTATTGTCCCAACTGTCAAAACAATGAAGAAACTATTCAACACCTCATGGACTCCTGCCACATGGCCAATCAACTATGGGAAAAGCTCACTTTCAGATGCTAGAGACCCTGTAGACTTCTTGGGGATATAAGAGGCACAATTTGCAACTGGAATCCAGAGCCCTATAATAGAAAATTTCTCAACAAGCTGTGGACTATATTGCCAGGTCTCCTCCTATGGACAATTTGGAAGGAAAGAAATAAGCGAATTTTCAAAAATCACAAAACTTCCCTAGAAATCATATGGACTAACTTATGTCAGAACATTAAGGAAACTCTTGCATTGCATCAATGGACAACTGGGGATTTTCCTACCCAGCTTCAGGAATTAAGCATATGGGCTAATTGGAACATCCAACTCCAACAAGCACAATTGAATTCCAATAGACCTAGCATTACAACCAAGCAGCTTTCAAATTGGTTAAACCCCCCAAAAGGAGTGATTAAGTTAAATTTCAATGGTGCCTCCAAGGGCAACTCGGGCAAAGCAGGATACGGGAGCATATTTAGAAATCATGAGGGCCAACCCCTACTATTGTATTTTGGCTCCATTAGATGGGATACGAACAATTCTGTAGAACTGGAAGGACTGTGGCAAGGTATGAAGCTAGCTGACCACCATAATTTTTATCCCATCATTATAGAAGGGGACACTCAAATCCTAATCAATATGGCCACTCAAATCCAACAAGGAAGCATGGCTTCACGAGTTGCCAAAATCTGGAGATTAATGGCCAGGCTTGAAACAATAGAGAAATGGATAAAAGACAGGAGAGCAATTACTTTTATTCATGTCAAAAGGGACATCAACAAAGTTGTTGATCTCCTAGCAAACATTGGGGTAGAACAAGACCAAATCCTACATTACGACCTTCTTAACATCATTGATGACCACAATCAACTCTGAATTTGCACTGACCTGGTGTAGAAGGAAGCTCAACCCCCGGATGCGGGTGGTAATTAAGGTTATTATGTTGATGAGACGGGGCAACGATGGGCGGGGAGGCCACATGGCCCTCTACAACCATCCCAAGGTCACCATGAATGACATTCATGGCACCTCGCAGGCGGCATTTAATGCCTGCTCTAGTCGAGGCAAGGCCATAACCTGCATAACCATGGAGCCGGAGAACATTCTTGTCATTCTGCCCCTGTTTCACTGTGCTTGCCCTCCGCAGGCGGGAGAGTCGACTGAAACGAACCAGCACTGGGCGCAGATGCTGAATTGTGAGTTGTCTTGATTTGGGTAATGGCTTCCACCATTGCCATAAAAACCTTTGCAATTCGGCTTACGTCCTCCAGCACTCAATAGCCTCCGTACAAAGCTCTTCTATAAATTCCTCTTCTGCTCCTCCTAAAACTTTAATTGTTCCTATTTCCACCATGGTCCGCCACCGAATGCATAGCCGACGCGGTGGCACGCAAGGCAGAAGTTCTCGCTCTCTGGCTTTGCACAGAGATAACTCTGCTTCCCCTGCCTCCTCTGCCGAAAATCCCCACCATTACAGTTTTGCAGGTCAGTATCCGAATACCAGGAGCGGCAGAGGCAGAGCCGGCCTCCACAACTCAAGATGTGAAGAGGCAGCTATTCGCACTGCAACCTTTCCTCTGCCTCTGCATCAGGTTCCTCACACGATGCAATTTCGATTCCGTAGCTCTTTGAATTGCCCCGTTATTGTTGCCACTGTCTCCATCTCCATTACAAAAGAGACTGAGTAGCACATTCCCATGACCATTTCCACGGAGGAGGCGCACAGAGCTAGCCCAAGCAGGAACCGGGGAAACAATGACGAGTAGGAAGGTAATGGAGTTCGGAATAGACATCATGGTAAAGCCATTGCTAGCAGCTCGCATGTTGAGATGGGCGTTCAAAGTGACACACAGGCTGTGGAGAGCCATCTGGATGACACGTCAAGCCCGAAAGTTGAGGCTGGAAGCATGGAGGAAGGACAACAGGCAATGGGACGCGGCAAGTCGGACAACACGGATGACTGGGCGTGTCCAATTGTGGAGGAACCTGCGCCGGAAGACTTTGCGACACATGTCACGTCTACCAGGTGGCATTTCTTTTAGTTTTGGGTCTAGTTTTGTTAAGTCTTATGTGTCCTCAGGATAATCTGTGGGTTGGTCGGTCCAGTCAGGATAAACTGTTGTTTTTTGGATGGTTTTTGATGGTGGTTTTGATCGGTTAGTCTCATCAGGAAAACTGTGGGTTAAATCTGGTTGTATTTTGGACATATTTTATTTTGGAATGGTTTCCCCTTTGTTGGGGCAGTCTCAGACAACTTTCATGGCTACGTGCTAATTAAGGCAAGGTCCCTTTCTGGCCAGGAAACTTTGTAACTACTTTTTGTATCATATTAATAGATTAACCTTACTTAGAAAATATATATATATATATATTATATATTATAGTTAGTTATTTAGTTAAATTTTAATAGTTTGATTTTTTTTGTTGCAACATATTTAAGTATGTTATGATTTTTATCAATATTTTGTCATCATTTAATTTATATACTTGTGCTAGTTTTATTTATATTTTTATAAATACAAATTTATGAAAATTATTATTATTTTTATGATGGCATACATGTTTAATTTGGAATAGAGTTTTTAGTTTTAGAATTTTAATTTAATTATCAACAATTATAATTATTAGATTGATTGTAGGGATTTAACTTCCATACAATATTCTAGAATATTCTTGGTAGTATACACAAAACAAAGATTGAAATTTATTTCCAAAGTAGTATTGTTTTTCTTTTCATTTTTAATTAAGTTCATTAGTTAAAAAATTGTCATATAAACAAGTGTCAAATG
Source organism: Pinus taeda (assembly GCA_000404065.3). Taxonomy (NCBI): domain Eukaryota; kingdom Viridiplantae; phylum Streptophyta; class Pinopsida; order Pinales; family Pinaceae; genus Pinus; species Pinus taeda. The sequence goes on along the minus strand of APFE031420305.1, from coordinate 64,422 downwards.
AAATGAGTATTTTTTTTTTTTGCATGTGACGTTAATAAGTTATGTAGTGGCTCATGATATTGTAACAAAGCTTATTTATAGATTAAGAATATCCATAATCTATGCTTATTTATAGATTAAGAATATCCATAATCTATGATTAAAAACCATATTTTGTTTTTTTAAATATTTATATTGTTAACTTTTATATTAATTTTATTAATAATAATAATAAAACAAAGCTATAATTTAGTTCTTATGATTTTTTAATTTTATTAATTTGACATATATTTTAATATTTATCATAAATTAATATTTATTATCATTTCTCCACCATTCAATTTATATAAATGTACTAATATATATTATCATCTTATCATTACCCATAAATATAGAAACTAAATACACTATTGCCAACAGATAGAAACTACATGTATATTGTATAGTGGATAATTTTATAGCGTAAACCAGCAAAGCCACATGGTATGACCATGACTATAGATGTGAATTGTTTAATAATGTATGCAAATGAAAACTTTTAAAGGCAAAAAAAAGAGAAGATGATAAGAATATTGACAAGAGAATCAAGCGGATGAAATTTCGATATGCAATTAAATTGTTTTTTATATTGTGTGTGAATGAGAACTTTGACCCGGAACAATGGAAAAATCAATAAAGTAGATCTTGGTGACGTTAGTTATGGACATTATTCGTTTTCATTTTTTTTCGGGGGGGAAATATCCTGCTGAAGAATCGTAATTGTGTACATATGGCTACATATGGCCGAAGCCGGCAATTATTTACATATGGCCGAAGCCAGCAGAATATTTACATATGGCCGAAGCCAGCAGAATTTTCAACATGAAAAGCCAAAGCCCGCAGATATACAAATAGCCGAAGCCCGCAGATGTGAAGAAAGAAATACGGCATAGCCGTCGCAAAAGGTCGCCAAATACGCGCGGGGCCTCAACTGCCGCCGCAGGAATCGAACTCAGCTGGGGGGAGCGAAAGCCATCCGCCCCAGCCGTCAAGTCATGCACGTCATGTGCTCATTCATTCGTTTTCATGTAACGTGTAAATTAGAAGTTATTGAGCACATTTTAAAAAAGGAAAAAAAAAAACTAACTAGTGATGCTCTTTATGAATGTAAATGTTTTCCAGATCGCTGGTGTGAACGAGAACTAGTCGAGGAGAAAATCGAAGAAGAATCCACGAGAAAATCGAAGAAGAATCCACGAAGGAGATGTTGGATGTGAAATGTTTTTTTGTTTTTTTTCGGGGACATTGCCAAAAAAAAATCAATTAAAGTAGATGTTGAAATAAAGTTGGAGGGAAAAAAATCAATTATGTGAAGTTTCTTTTTATTAGATGTTGAAATAAAGTTTGAGGGGAAAAAAATCAATTATGTGAAGTTTCTTTTTATTAGTGTGATGTTATGGATGGAGTCACTATGACAATTATCATACTTTCTTCTGCGTGCTAACTGATACTATCTTCCCTCTGCCTCTTTTATCTTGATATTGTGATCTGGAGTAGCCATGGCCGCTTTGAATCTTGCCACAGGCAGTGCAAGCAACGCCATTGCCGACACAATAACCAGCGTGATTATTAATCCACTCCTCCGACAAATAGATGATGCGATTCACTTGGATGAAAAGAGAAAGATTCTGGAAACTCAGTTAAATCGAATGAAGAGCCTCTTACTCGATATTGAAAATCAATTCCAAGATCAACAAAGGACGCCTCCAGCGACCGTGAACCATTGTTTGCGTAGGATGGAAAATGAAGTTGGGAAGGCCCGAGATTTGATCGATCGCTCGCTAAGGCCGAAGCAATGCCTCCTCGATTGCCTCCTCTGCAAGCCCAACCTCTCGAGGCAAATCAGAGAATGGAAATCAAATTTTGAGAAGGTCTTTACAGAGCTTCAAACCGACATTTCTGTGTTTTACAATGCTCGAGGAATTGTTACGTCTGCACCGCATCAGACAGACATATTACTTCAAGATGCACCAGATCACGGCTTTGTGGGTTTGGGGATTAATTCTGCGGAGATACAGCTAAAGAGTTGGCTCACCGATGCTCCTCACGTAGATCTAATTGGTGTATGGGGCATGGGCGGTGTTGGAAAGACCACGTTGCTCAAAAAGGTTTATAACTTTTACAAGGTTAGTGGCTTTTTTGATGTAGTGATTTGGGTCACTGTTTCTCAGTTTTCTATCATAGATTTGCAGAGTTGTATTGCTCAGACAATCAATTTAGACCTCACTGCTTTCCATTCTAATTCTGATCTGAGGAAGATGAAATTGTCTGCACATCTCAAAATCAAGAAATATCTCTTAATTTTAGATGACATGTGTAATCTCCTCAATCTGAAACAATTAGGAGTAGAATTTGGCAATGACAGAGGAAGCAAAGTTGTATTCTCTACTCGCAATGGAGATCTGGTTCGACAGATGAACACAGGAAAATCCATTCAATTACAACCCCTATCCCAAGAAGAAGCATGGGAGCTGTTTCACAATGTGGTTTTCAAAGAAGGCCATGTTCCTGATGATTTAGAGCACATTGCCATAGAAGTTGCCAATGAATGTAAAGGGTTACCCTTAGCAATAAATGTAATTGCCTCAACAATGATTGGCATCATGGGTGTAGATCAATGGAATCTTGCTTTAAGCCAGATGAAAATAATGGATTTGAATTTCCCAAGTACTCATCCTCGCGTTGAATACGAGTTGTATCAGATATTGAGATGGAGCTATGATCGTTTGCCCAATGCTAACTTCAAGAATTGTTTTCTGTATTGTGCCATGTTTCCCGAAGATAAAGAAATTGAAGTGGACAAGTTGGTTGGAATGTGGATTGCAGAAGGGATTGTTGAAAGCAAAAACCCAGCAAATTTGATGGAGACAGCGAAGAGTTATATAAACTTGCTGGTAGACCGTTGCTTATTTGAGATAGCGCACTTTCCACAGGGAATAGTTTTCTTAAAAACTCACGATGTCCTCCGTGACATGGCGATCTTCATTGGGGAGAAGGAAGAAAATTGTTTGTTTAGGGCAGGTCAAATACATGAACAGTTTCCCCTGGAAATTAGGGAGGACTGCAAAAGAATGTCACTGTATGAGAATAATATTACACATCTCCCGCCACAAGGATTGAAATGCACAAAACTGGTAAGTCTAATCTTGAGAGGAAATAAAGGATTAGAAAATATTCCAGAAGCATTTCTGGGCAGCCTTCCGTGCCTCAAGGTGTTGGATTTATCTAGGACAAAGATAAAAACATTACCCACGTCATTGTGGCAACTCACACAGCTGGAGTTTTTAGATTTAAGCTACACAGAAATTGAAGATGAGCCAGAAGGTATAAAAAATCTTTATCGACTTCAGTTTCTAGATCTTTCAGGATGTTCCAAACTGCGATCACTGCCTCGTCACATAAGAGAACTTAAAAATCTCAAGAGTCTCCAAGCATCTCAGTATAATGTTGTATTATAAGCTCATGGTGATTCTACTTGTAGACAAAGAGTGTTTCTAAGTTCATTCTCCTTTCAAAGCTGTTTATGATCTTTATCAACTGTTGTAAGTGCCTGGAGTGAGAAATATTCTTAATGGCAAAATATGATTCACTTTATTAGTATTTGAAACTAGTATAGCATATAATAAATGTTTCAAAATCAAAAGGGCCAGTGTTTTCGGACATCTCTCCATTGTTAACTTATATAATTACAATGAGATCATGGACTGTCAATGTTAACTCCATCCAATTTTTGGTTAAAATAAATCGTAAATAAAACTTCCTTGAACTCTATACAATTATTAATATAGTTTTATTATTATACACAAGGTAATGGTAAAATAACAGAACAGAAATGAATTAGTAGCAATACTTTTTTCCTATGATTACATATGATGATACAATTCCTTTTTTTCTCAAGAACCTTGAGCTTATGTTAATATAAGTTAGGTTCACAGTAATGTGAGATGTTGATACGTTCATTGTTTTCGATTTGTATTTTCTTTTTTATTTTTAGACATAGTAGCTGTTAACATAAATAGTTACCATAAAATACTTTGTACTGCTCATTTATGAAGCAAAGAGGTTTTCATCGTTGGTTTTTTTTTCAGTGTGTTTGTTACCGATGAAAATAAATTGTGATTAGCCATGAAAATCTATAAAAATATAAAAAAGGTTACTCTTATTTCCATAAAGATGGATGGATCACAGACATTTTGAGACATTGATTTAGTTTTTCCACTAGTTTATGTGTGAGATACAATTTTTTCTTTACATGTCGCTTTTCTTAACATCTTAAGATGTGCTTTACAAGTGATAATTACGGTGGATTTCAAGGCATTGGTTTTCCCATTTTGCTAGGTAAAGGTCAGAATTTTTTGTGTGGAAAGACATATTTTGGTGCTGTGTGGCTTCTCTAAAAGAATCTAAGCGGTCTCCGAATGAGAGTAGCCATGTCTCATTTCTAGTCTCCAAATGAGATTAATCATGTTTCATTTCTATATTATTCTGTATTTGAGATTCATAGGAGAGCTTAAAGCTTGCTTTCATTCGCAGCAAACTGTAATTCTAATTAGTTTTAGTTTCGTGCTTTTTTTCCGAGTTTTGGTTTTTTAGTTCTTAAATAGTTTATTATGTTATTTTACCACCATTATGTTTTCGGTGACATCATTCATTTGCATTGCAATGAGGCTTTTCCTAGGTTTCTTTGCATGTAAAGGATTGAATTTAATTATGTCAATTATTCAATTGGGTTTTTGCTTTATATAGAGTTAGAGGTGAACCAAAAAGAAGAAGACAGGTTTTAAAAGAGGTTTAACTGAACTAATTTTATATAAAAAGTAATTTTTTATAATAATGAACCATATACATTCTTAATTGCTAATTTTACTTTTGAACATTTTATAACTAACTTGTAAATTCAAAAACGTTTGATCTCTTAATTGTAATGCAATACTGAAAAACATAAATAAAATTACATACAAACGCCAATGTTTTAATCTCGACTAACAAAACTAATTTTAGTAAACCTAAATTAAACATGAATCAATGCTTCTGTATGTGTATATCTTTTTTACATTACATATCATATAAAAAGAACTTTTGAAATGCTTACGTTTGTAGATATCTCTTTCAACTCATCTGTAAATGACGAGAACTTTTGGTTTCTCCAAATCTCTATATCCTAAAATTGGTATTTGCAATCGGGCCTTAGCAATGAATCCTGTAACTCTTCATATTAGCCACCAACAATGTCTCCCGTTAGACATTTTTAATGCAAGGAAACCTGAGATAACTATGAAAGTGCACAACATTGAAATCGTTCTACATAGTGAAAAAGAACATAGGTGATCTTCTCTTTTAAAAATCCAAAAAGAAAACAGCTCTCTGCTGCTCCTATTCTTCTCTGTTGCCTGTGCAATCTTTTATAATTGTTTCGACAAATATAAGAAAAAAATTATATAAATTAGAAATAAGAAAGGAAAGGCAATTGAACAAAGCATATGATTGTATTTGATGAAATTTGTATAAGAGTTTATAGAGTTTGGAATTTTCACTGGGTATCCCTTTTTTTCATTTCCACTCAGCGATTTACATTACTAGTTAATGTTAGAATAATTTATGTCTTTTATTTACAATGATTTTGATATACAATTTATTCCTTACTACTTTCGACCAGAATTACATTAATCATACCGTTAAAATCCATGTTAATAAAGTTATTTCAAAACGTGCCAAATTCATTATGGGTAAATTGTCAACATGAGTAATAATAGTATAATCTCCTTTCTCCTTTGCTTTGTTTTTAGCCATTAGATACAAGAATATACATTAAAAAAAGGTTATTAATTTCAGAAAATTATATTAAAGATAATTAATAGAAATAATGATATTTATTTAAATGGATAATGAATAAGATCTAAATTGCATAATATATAGATTAACTAATCATATAAATTGCTAGAAAACACACATTAATCAATAATAAACATTAAAATACTGAACGGGAACCTCCGTTTCCAAATAAAAACGTAAAGAAAATAGAACCGCGCGAGAAATTCGTACAGCGTTTTCGTTTCTCAGTCCATGACATGAGTTTCTTCCTAAACGAATGGTGTCTCTACCCTTCAATTGATTCCATTTTTAACTCTGGTGTTTGTTGTTCGGCTTTTCAATTAGAAATTTGATGATAATCGTTTGGTCATGCTTGTATCATTGGTTGTAATTGTATAGGATAGAAGAAGTTGTTTTATTTATTAATTTTAAAAATAGAAGAAAAAAGATTGTGTGATATATTCCACACCAAGCGTATAAAAGAGCCACCTGCAAGAAGAAAGCACAAAGTTGTTAACGCCAAAGGCCATGATTCGAACTCTGGTGCGATTCCCAATCATAGGGCCGAATAGATCTCAAAACAAAAGCCGACTAAATCAAGGAACAGACCTAAGGAGAATCCTTTTTCTTAAAAACACTATAGAAAGAGACATGGCGAGACAAATGCACAAATGCATTGCAAAGCAGAGTGTTAAGTGTTAAGTGTGAAGTCAAATTCATGAATCACATGTAGGATTTTATATTCTTCTACACCGCCATTAGTTTCTAGATCATTTCAGATCTCCATTGAATCACATACAGGATTCTAGATCCTTCTTTTGCGTCCATAAATTTGTAATTTCTCTGGCCAAGTAAAGCAAGCGAAGGCTCAAGCCTGTTATGTAATGCAAAGTGATTTCTGTTCTCCGGTGGTTGTTTTATCTATTCTGTTGTTTCTGATTGAGTAATCTTGTTGTTTCTCCGTTTGTCTGTCTCTGAGTATAAATCTGTTGTGTGTTATGTATGCTCTAATTTAACAACTGGTATCAGAGCTAGGGTCAAATATCCACTGTGCAAGCCGCTTAGTGCCATCCCCTTACTCTGGCAGCTTTCGTTAAAACGTTGGTTGTTACCCCTGGAGTTGTTGAAGGATCTGTGCAGGAAATAACTAAGGAATGTTGGAACTAAAAGGCAGTCGCTGCCAGAAAAACAAGGTCATGGATCTATGTTGAAACGTGTTGCTAGAGTTTGAAACGTGGAGATCCGTGGAGTTTGGAATTGAAACGTGGTGTTAGTAAATTTTTTTTTACATCAAGCTTGCACGTATATGTAAAGTTTTTTCTTGAACCAACATATGTATGTGTGAAATGTGAAAAGGTTAAAATATTATATATGTTTTTATATTTATTATGAAACATATATA
>APFE031420305.1:11062-30031 GCA_000404065.3 Pinus taeda | reverse complement strand
TTTATTTATTTACCATATTTTTCATTTATTTATATTTTTACTTTTATAAATATGGTATTTGGCCCATAGGATTCACTTAAATAAAACCTATTCTTGAAAATGGGTGAATGGATTCACTTAAATAAAACTATTCTTGAAAATGGGCGAATGGAAGGTTGTAACTCCTAATTTCAAGGGCTAAATTTACCTTTTTTACCCTCTCCCTTAAAATAAGGTGGGCTATTTGAGGTGATTTGTAAAAGTGTACTATGATACAAAATATTCGCCCACTAAAAATTTAAAACCCCTTAATTTCGCCAAAGGGCGAACATTCGCCCCTAAAATTATCCTTGCCCAAAACCACAACTGTTAACCATAACTGTTGACATAACCACAACTCCACCATAGGGTCAAGTTTATCTAACAGATATTGCCAATCAATTCCAAGATCAACAAAGGACGCCTCTAGCAACGGTGAACAATTGTTTGTGAAGGATGAAAAATGAAGTTGGGAAGGCCTGAGATTTGATCGATCGCTCGCTAAGGCCACAACAATGCCTCGATTGTCTCCTTTGCAAGCCCAACCTCTCGAGGCAAATCAGAGAATGGAAGTCAAATTTTGAGAAGCTCTTTACAGAGCTTCAAACATACTTGTCTGTGTTTTACAATGCTCAAGGGATTGTTACGTCCGCACCGCATCAGACAAAGCTATTACTTCAAGATGCACCAGATCACGGCTTTATGGGTTTGGGGATTAAGTCTGCGAAGATACAGCTAAAGAGTTGGCTCATCGATGCTCCTCAAGTAGATCTAATTGGTGTATGGGGCATGGGTAGTGTTGGAAAGACCAAATTTCTCAAAAAGGTTTATAACTATTACAAGGTTAGTGGCTTTTTTGATGTAGTGATTTGGGTCACTGTTTCTCAATTTTCTATCATAGATTTGCATAGTTGTATTGCTCAGAAAATCAATTTAGACCTCACTGTTTTCCATTCTAATTCCGATCTGAGGAAGATGAAATTGTTTGCACATCTCAAAATCAAGAAATTTCTCTTAATTTTAGATGACATGGGGAATCCCCTCAATCTGAAACAATTAGGAGTAGAATTTGGCAATGACAGAGGAATCAAAGTTGTATTCTCTACTCGCAATGGAGATCTGGTTCGACAAATGAACACAGGAAAATCCTTTCAATTACAACCCCTAGCCCCAGAAGAAGCATGGGAGCTATTTCACAATGTAGCTTTCAAAGAAGGCCATGTTCCTAATGATTTAGAGCACATTGCCATAGAAGTTGCCAATGAATGTAAAGGTTTTCCCTTAGCAATAAATGTAATTGCCTCAACAATCACTGGCATCATGGGTGCAGATCAGTGGAATCTTGCTTTAAGCCATATGAAAACTGTGGATTTGAATTTTCCATGTACTCATCCTCGCGTTGAATACGAGTTGTATCAGATATTGAGATGGAGCTATGATCGTTTACCCAATGCTAACTTCAAGAATTGTTTTCTGTATTGTGCCATGTTTCCCGGAAGATAAAGAAATTGAAGTGGATAAGTTGGTTGGAATGTGGATTGCAGAAGGGATTCTTGAAAGCAAAAACCCAACAAATTTGATGGATACAGCAAAGAGTTATATAAAATTGCTGGTAGATCGTTGCTTATTTGAGGTAGCGCACTTTCCACAGGGAATATTTTTCTTAAAAACTCATGATGTCCTCCGTGACATGGCAATCTTCATTGGGGAGAAGGAAGAAAATTGTTTGTTTAGGGTAGGTCAAATACATGAATAGTTTCCCCTGGAAATTAGGGAGGATTGCAAAAGAATCTCATTGTATGAGAATAATATTACACATCTCCCACCACAAGGATTGAAATTCACAAAACTGGTAAGTCTAATCTTGAGAGGAAATAAAGGATTAGAAAATATTCCAGAAGCATTTCTAGGCAACCTTCCCTGCCTCAAGGTGATGGATTTATCTAGGAAAAAGATAAAAACATTACCAACATCATTGTGGCAACTCACGCAGCTGGATTTTTTAGATTTAAGTTACACACAAATCTTTATTGACTTCTGTTTCTAGATCTTTCAGGATGTTCCAAATTGCGATCACTGCCTCGTTATATAAGAGAGCTTAAAAATGTCAAGAGTCTCCAAGCATCTCGGTATAATGTTGTATTATAAGCTCAGGGTGACTCTACTTGTAGACAAAGTTTGTTTCGAAGTTTGATTTCCTTTTTAGAGTTTTATGATCTTTATCAATGGTCAGTGATGAAAATCTATAAAAATAAAAAAGGGTACTCTTTCAATGTTGTTTTTTTTTTCATTATGGTTGTTACTGATGAAAATTAAATTGTGATTGGCTATGAAAATCTATAAAAATGAAAAAAAGGGTTACTCTTATTTCCATTAAGGTGGATGGATTTTGAGGCATTGATTCAGTTAGTTTGTGAGGCAAAACATTTCTTAACATCTTGCCAGGTGGCTTTACAGAATTACAAGGGATAATTATGTTGGATTTCAAGGCATTGGTTTTCCCATTTTGCTAGATAAAGTTCATAATTTTTTGAGTGGAAAGGCATATTTAGGTGTTGTGTGGTTTCTCTACAAAATCTGGGCAGAGAATGAGAGTAGTCATGTCCATTTTGATATTCCTTGTGCTTGAGATTCATAGGAGAGCTTGTAGCTTCTTTTCTTTCATAGCAAGTTCCTAATTTCAGTTTTGTCTTCATTTCCAAAGTTCTCATTTTTGTTTTGAGCTTATAAATAGTTTATTGTGTTATTTTACCACCATTATGCAATCATACATGTCTTGGGTTGCTTTGGGCTAGAGCATTCATTTGGATTCACTATCATGTAAGGAGGCTTGCCCTCGGTTTCTTTGCAGGTAGAGCATTGAATTTAGTGATATCAATTATTCAATTGGGTCTTTGCTACATATGGAGTTGGAGGTAAATCAAAAAGAAAAGAAGAACAAGTTCTAGCCAGAGAGGTTGAAATGAATTAATTTTATATAAAGTAATTTTTAGTAATAAAAAACAATATACATGCTCAATTGTTAATTTTACTTTTAAACTTTCTACAAAAATTTTACTTACTTACTGTAAATTCAAAAACTTTTAGTATCTTTAATTGTAATGCAATATTGAAAAACATAATTAAAATTATACACAAAAGCCAATATTTAGATTACAAGTAATAAAACTAATATTTACATAACCAAAATTAAACATGAATCAATACATATCTTTGTATATATCTCTTTTACATTACGTAGCAAATTAAAAAACACTTTTGGAATACTTACATTTATATGTATCTCATTCATCTAATCTATAAAATGACGAGAACTTTTGGTTTCTCCAAATCTCTATATCCTAAGATTCGTATTTACAATCGAGCATTCACAATGAATCTTGTAACTCTTCATATGAACCAACAACACTATCTCCCTCCTTAATGATATTTTTAACGCGAAGAAACATAATATAATGACATTTTTAATGAAAGGAAACATGAGATAACTATGAAAAAGAACAATATTGAAATCGTTCTACATAGTGCAAAGAGAACATAGATAAAAAAAAACAAAGGTGATCAAGGTTCATGGTTTTTTTTAAAGCTCCTCAAAAAAAAATCAGCTTTCTCTCATCACTATTTTTCTAGGGTGCCTTGGCAATCTTTAATAATTGTTTAGAAAAATATAAGAAAGAAATGATATAAATTAGAAATAAAAAAGGCAATGCAATTGAACAAAGCATATGGCCATATGGCCTTATTTGAAGAAGTTGGGTATATGTTTTTTCACTTCCACTAAGCTATTTACATTACTACTTCATGTTAGAATAATTTATATTTTTTATTTACAATGATTTTGATATATAATTTATTCCATATTTTTATCATAATTATATTAATTACATGGTTAAAATCTATGTTAATAAGTTTATTTCAAAACCCGCCAAATTCATTATTGGAAAATTGTTAATATAGGTAACAATAGAGTTACCTCTTTTCATTTGTTCTTAGCTATAAGATACAAATATACATTAAAAAAATGTTATTAAATCAATAAGAATATTGTAACACCCCCAATTATCTTAGTTTTATTTTTGTCTTTTACAAACATGTTTAATTGTTAAGCAATTACCTCTTATGAAGTTTGATAGGTTGTTTTGTTAGTTAAAAATCTAATTGAGTTAAGGAAATACTTTTAATTCTTATTTAAAATAAATTATTAGGATTTACTAGAATATGTGTTATCTGAGGAAAGGAAAACTGATGGAGGACCACAAGTGTTCCTAACTCCCAAGACAATTGGAGGAAACAGTTACTCCTTATTCCAAGGGATTTTCTTTAAAGAAAGGAATTAGGGAAAAGGAGAGGGTTGGTGTTTTTTGCGGAAAAACAAGAATGGAGAAATGGGTTGAGGCTATGTGCTGACCAAGAGCTTAGTTCCTGATCTAGTAAAGATCAATGGAAGGCTCGAACTCTGTGAACAATATTCAAATTGGGTCAAGAAAGACTCTGATTTCCTAGAGAAAGCTTTAAAGAAAAGCTCTTAACTATAACCACTGTTTGGGAGTTGGGAGAACCTGGGGGGAGAACGAGGATCAAACCATTCTCATTGGCAGGGAGGTGTGGTCGTAGCCCAGGATTTTTCCTCGTTAAAATGTAGATAAGTATTCTAAATATATAATTACATTCTGTTGGTTGATAATTTCTAGTGTACTAAATGAAAAAATGAGGAAAAAGCATTTCTGTAGAATGCATTGAAATAAATTTCTGTAGAGTTAAGAGGTAAATTAGTTCTAGATTTACCATTTTATGGTGATGGAGATACTTGACTGAGAGTATGAGGAGGTTTCTTCATAAACAATGTGGAACCTTTCTTCCAACAACTCATACAATATCGATTCTCTTTTATGAAAACAAGTGAATATGTAAGAACATTTCTCTGCTGTAATGATTATATGAAGGAAATTGAATTTATCTCCTTAAATCGTGACCAGTAATATAGATAAGTAATCTAAACCTTCTAGCAGTACTTTCTAGTAATCATTAGAGTCGTTAAACTATCTAGACAAGGCTAATGAATTTCATAAAAGAGCATTGTATATACTAATCAAGCAATGCATTACTGCTTTCAAAGTAGATTTTATGTGAGTAGTACAGTATGACTAAAAAAGTGGATTTAACCAAAGGAAAATGTAAAAGAATCATTGGATTAATTGTAGTACTCTAGCTGAGGTTATGAGAAATGTAAGAGTAATTCACATTGCATACAGTCTACAATAGGATCGTATTGCAGTGGGGAAACACTATGAAAATGCATCTTTGTGCTAAATGTTCTGAATTAAACAAAAATATAGCAAAACTCAAGAAAATCTGCACAGAGAGAGCTCGCTAACAATAATGTTATACATCAAAATGGAAAGCCTATAAATTAAGAACAGGACAACCCAGTGAGCCAGTTCTGCTGTAGACACGGGTATGCCCGCGTAACCAACAATAAATGTGAAAACAAGGAAGTTGTAACGAAATCATTATGTTCAAACCTCATATAAAAAAATAAAAATAAACCCCATGATTTTAAATGGGAACCGTAGTCAAACCATAGATATTTAATTAACGAATTGCCATAACACAAGGCGCTATCACAAAGTAGTTCTCAATCTAGGAAACTGTAAATTCTAGATAAAGATGATTAATTCCTTCTCTAGCAAGCCACCAAGGGATGACATATCATGCTCACAGTAATTGAAAAAAAAGGAAAAACACTATAAAATTGCTTGAATATTTAAATCCGCTATCAAGGCTAAATGTTAAACAAAATAACAACGTCGTCTCTGAGCAGTTAGAACCAGAAAAAGATAGGCAGTTAAGAAAAACATAATCCATATTATGTGATGCCAAGATACATTCTCATTAAACCCTAAGGGCTTACCAAATAAGTAATTGAGAGAAATATCGATAGTTTATACAAACAGTAGCTCTGTGAAGAGCATTGTATCCAAACAGATTGGGGTAAAACCCCTTAAGGGTTTTAACACAAACAAATTTATTAAAAGATCAGGCAAGCCTTCCCAGTAACTAGAGGAGCTTGGACAACCTATATAGTGGGGTAGGAGCACTGGGTAGTATCCTAGGAGTTGTTTTCCAAAGAGTCACATGAGAACCCTACTCTTCCCCTGCATAATAACCACAAATTTAGTTAGGTTTATGAACAAACAAAGTAAATAATAAAACAGAAATATGAGCGTAACATAATTATCTGTACCTGAGCCTACTGCCTTTGAAGGATGGTTCTCTTACTGGGTTGAATCAATCCAGAAGAAGACATTGAAACAAGAGCGGTGACCAGATCCTGTGAACCACCCAAATTGTGAAGCAGGAGACTTGGTAGCGGTGCGAGTTGCCTCTGAGAAAAAGGAAGAGAAGAGGTGGTCACCATTATAGTATGCAGTAGTGAGACCATACTAGTAAGGAAAAATGAAGCTGCACATCAAAAGGAAGCACCTTACACTAACAAAATCTTATGATCGATAGCAGGAGTAACCCAAGTTACCTGAGAGTGGGCCTGGAAATGGCCTGGTAAGAGCTACAATAAAGGGATGGGTGGATCTAGCCTCTCCACAGAGGCATTGAACCAAATGACTGCAAACCCTGGCTACCCGGTTGGTATTTACCCTTATCCAGTGCAAACTAATATGAACCGCTGAATACCTCTCCCTCAGGTCGCTGGTGACAATGATCACATGTGGATTGAAGAAATCATGCACATCGAGGTCGAACACCATCCAAAACCATAGTGAGGGTTAGAGCCGATATTTAATGAAGCATTAATCAACACATTGAATATACACCTTGTCGAACAGTAACCAGAACCCGAGAAAGGATCTCTGTAAATAATTCATTAATGTTATATAAGGCAAATGTAAGATCAGGTACACATGTATCTATGTAAAATAATGCATCATTCTTATTTTTTTTTAACTATTTTGAGTTAGGAGCTGATGTGTTATAAGTGGTATCAGAGCCTAAGACTCAAAACTGTGGCCTTAAGGAAAATACAGTTAACAAAACATTTTTGTTTCAGAGAGGGAAGCAATTCATGCATAGAGGAGCGTCATCTACACCATCACACAGAGTGGCCACCAAAACAGAATTCACACCATATATGGGAACTAATCCAGAAGTATGGGTGCAGTTGGGAGAAGGCACCCACAATAATATAGATGCAATGCTAGTGGAAACTGTGAAACAACTCTGAGCTGAAATGGAAAATATGAGGGAAGATAATGAAAGATTACGACTCGAACAGGAAAGAATATTGAAGATTCTTTCTGACAAACAGAACCAAAGGAATCCAACTCCTAGCTGGGAGGAGGAGAATAGAAATGAAGAACACTAACAACAAGAAGAATATTTCTAGCTAGAGAATGAAGAAGGGTCAAGAAATGTATCAAGTGGCAAAGGTAACAAGAGACAAAACACTAAATTACTGGGAGAAAAGATTAAACCCCTGAAGTACGACAGAGAAAAAGAAGAAACTCTTGAGGTTTGGTTAATCAACATGAACAAGTACTTTCAGATCTAGGAATACGAAGATAATCTAAAAGCTAGACTCGCCATTTTCCAGCTGCAAGGAAAAGCTACCTTATGGTGGGAAGAAGTCAAAATGGTACAAGAGGTCTATGAACAAGAAATTACATGGGAGCAATTTCAAAATCACTTTAAGGATAGATACCTCACTAAACGATTTTTTGACAGAAAATCCAAAGAATTCCATGATTTTAGATTGGGGCAACAAACTATGGATGAGTTCATGACCAAATTCACGTCACTATTAAGGTATGTACCTTATATACGTGGGGAAAATGCTAAAGTACAACAATTTATTAGCAGTTTACTAGCATTTATGAAGGAGACAATAGAATTTGATAGTCCAAAAACCATGGATGAAGCTATACAAAAGATCAGAATGTGCTATTAGCAAATGAAGCAAAAAGGAGAAGGAAACAAAGTATGGATAGCTAAAAAATGACAGAAGAATGCATTCAGTCCTAAAAATGTGAAATATGGCAATCCCATAAATATGTTTAGGAAACCACAGAATGGAGTTCCAGGGAAAAATCAGGCGAAGCCAAGGCAACCTGTTGAGAGTCGACCTATAGAAGCCTCCAATAAAACTAAGGGTAGTCAGTGACAGAAGTCGTTGCTGCAAAGTTGGGGTTGAGAAGAACCCCATTATTACATAAATTGCCCCCACAATACTAGAGTGGGACAAGTAGCAAATGTTTAGGCATCCCTCGGATAAACACAACCTTGGAGGATAACCAAGTCGAGTATCAACCTTCCATGGTGGAGTTCGATGGTAAGATTTCTAATCATCATGTAACCATTATAATTGACACATGAGAAAGTTTGCACTATGTTATACCTAAGATAGTTGAATTACGTCACCTAAACTCTGCAAAGTTTAAAACCCCTTGGTTGGTCTAGCTAGCCACTAGGGTGAAGCATAGGGTCTCTGCTAAGGTGGAAAACTACCTGTTAGAAATAGCTAGGCAACTAGTAAGGGTAAACTTAAAAATGTTACCCTTAGGGTCTTATGATGTACTTATAAGAATGGATTGGTTAGAAAAACATTGGTCACTTGTTAACTATAAAGATAAGTCGATAAACTACCTCTTTGAGGAAGGAGTTAGACAAGAAATTCAGGGAATTCGAAAAACTATTAAACTACATCCTATTACTACCAATCAGTTAATTAAATGTATTCGAAAAGGTTGTCAGGTGTATGTTGTACAAGTTTGTTATACCAATTCCAAGGACAAAAAGGCCATGTTGAGGGAGATACCTGTTCTTCAGGAATTTGCAGACATTTTTCCAGAGGAGATATGAGGATTACCACCAAAAAAGGATATCGACTTCACCATAGAATTGATACCAGGGGTTACCCTGGTGTCGAAAGCTCCTTATTGTATGAGTATACCTGATTTAACTAAACTCAAGATGCAACTCCATGAACTGTTGGATAAAGGGTACATTCGCCCAAGCGAGTCACCCTGGGGGGCGCCTGTGTTATTGGTAAGTAAAAAGGACAACACTCTATGATTGTGTATTAATTACCGACAACTTAATAAGCTGACTATCAAAAATAAGTACCCGCTGCCAAGGATAGATGATTTGTTTGACCAAGTGAAAGGAGCCACCATTTTCTCCAAGGTAGACCTACGATCGGGTTATCATCAGATTAGAGTAAAAGAAGAAGATATCTACAAGACAACATTTAGAATGTGTTACAGGCATTGCGAATTTATTGTATTGCCTTTCAGACTCACCAATGCACCAATAAACTTTATGAGTCTAATGAATGTCATTTTCCATCCTTATTTGGATAAATTTGTTTTAATATTTATTGATGATATACTGATTATTCTAAAAACTTGGAAGAACACCAAGAACACCTTCATATAGTACTTCAAGTCCTATGAGAAAACAAATTGTACGCCAAATACAACAAACATGATTTTTTTAAAAATCAGATTCAGCATTTAGGCCACATTATATCCTCAAAGGGCATAGCAGTAGACCCTGGGAAGATCAGGATCATCATGAATTGGATGGTTCCAAAAAATGTAACTGATATGAGATCTTTCATGGGCCTGGCCGATTACTACCGATGGTTCATAAAGGGGTTTTCAAAAATTGCATACCCTATAACTTCTCTATAAAAAAAAGGAATGGATTTTTGTTTAATAGAGGAATGCCAGTGCAATTTTGAACTGTTGAAACAGTTACTAACCACAACCTCTGTACTGAGAATAGCAGTTTCATAGAAGGAATTCATTGTATGCATAGATGCTTGTCATGAAAGGGTTGCAGGTGTGTTAATGCAGAAAGGAAGAGTGATAGCCTATGAATCTCGAAATATTAAGAATCACGAACAAAGATATTCATCTTACGACTTAGAACTGACAGCCATGGTCCACACCTTGAAAATGTGGCGAAATTACCTATTGGGGAAGAACTTCCTTCTAATCACATATCACAGTAGTTTGACTAGTTTCTTCAAGCACCCAAACTTAAACAAACGATAGGCAAGATGGACAGCCTTCCTAAGCGAATTTGATTTTGATACTAAGCACTTGAAGGGGAAGGAGAATTGGGTGGCGAGTGCCTTAAGCAGAAAATTACGTCACATCTATGAGATCTCATTCAGTAAAGTGGAAAGTAATATTTTAATTCAAATTAAAGAAGTTGCCATGAAGGACCCTGAATATGAATTTCTTTGGCAACAAGCTAAACAAATAATAGATTCAGGAAAATAGGGTGACTATGGTATAAACTATGATAAAATGTTGGCTTTTAGAGGAAGAATCTTTGTGCCAAATCAAAAAAGTATCAAACAATACATGCTTGATGAATTTCACAAAAGTCCGTATATGGCACATCCAAGCTATCAAAATTTGTTTTCAGTAATCAAAAAGAAATATTTTTGCCCTAGGATGTGGAAAGATATTGTAGACTACCTGGCTAAATGTTTGGAGTGTCAGCAGGTTGAAGCGGAACACCAGCATTCAGCTGGTATACTGCGCCCGCTTCCTATTCCCGAATGGAAATGGGACACAATTACATTTGATTTCATAACCGAACTACCTAGATCAAAAAGGATAAATGATTCCATTATGGTGGTGTTGGACAAATTAAGTAAAACAACTCATTTTATTCCTATTAAGTCTACTTATAAAACTGTGGAAATTGCTGACATATTCATGAAAGAGATTTTTAGATTGCATGGGTTGCCTAAAGTGGTAATATCTGTTAGAGATGTTAAGTTCATCTCTGTGTTCTGGAAAGCTTTGTTTGCAGGTTTGGGAACTTAGATTCAGTTTATTACTTCCTATCATCCACAAATGTATGGGCAGACTGAATGAGTAAACCAAGTATTAGAAGACATGCTATGAATGTACGCGATGCAGCAACCTCCTAAATGGGAAGAATGCCTCCACTTAGTAGAATTTTCCTATAACAACAGCTACCATGAATTCCTCAAAATGAGTCCCTTCGAAGTACTTTATGGGAAGAGGTGTTGAACTCCAACAAACTGGAGTAGTCCCGAAGATAAATTAATTTTTGGACCTGACATGTTGATAGAAATAGAACAAAAAGTAAAGAAGGTGTACCAGAATTTAAAAGTTGCCTAAGATAGGTAGAAGGCTTACGCTGATAAAAAGAAAACCTATAGGGAGTTTGGAGTGGGGGATCATGTATATGTAAGAATAAAACCTAGGAAAAGTTCTTTAAAATGGGGGGGCGGAGGGAGCGGCTGTACAAAGTTATCTCCTCACTACTATGGACCTTTTCAGATTTTGAAAAGGTTTGGGCTTGTAGCTTACCAACTTTCTCTACCAAGCCACCACAAATTCTTAATGTGTTTCATGTATCATTACTTAAAAGATATATATATATATATATATAATATATTTATATGACCCTAGACATGTCACTAGTTAGCAGGACATGCAGGGAAATGAAGAAATGACAGTATTTATTCTTTTCTTTTCCTCTCTTTCATCTTATTATTATTATTACTTCTCCAACAATTTCAGTTAAACGATTATTAATAAAAGTATGATGAATGCAGGTAGAACAGTACAGAGAATTCCTGGTCGAAATCCTGCGTATTCTAGAACGAAGAGAAATAATACTCCAAAAACGAGCTATCATCCAAGTTAAAGTGAAATGGAAGCACTTTAGCCTAGATGAATCTACTTGGGACGATGAGGGCTTTATGCCACAAGCTTATCTTGCTTTGCTTCAATACTGGGAGAACACTGAGGACGGTGTTGCACATAAGTGGGGGGGAGATGTAACACCCAGTGTTACCTTAGTTTTATTTCTGTCTTTTACAAACAAGTTTAATTGTTAAAAAATTACCTCATATGGAGGTTGACAGGTTATTTTGTTAGTTAAAGACCTAATTGAGTTAGGAAATACTTTTAATTCTTATTTAAAAGAAATGATTAGGATTTACCAGAATATATGTTATCTGAGGAAAAGAAAAATGATGGGGGACCACAAGAGTTCCTGTATTCTGTAATTTCTAGTTGATTAATGCAATTATCATGTTGTTGATTAGTTTCTAAGTTTTATTATCCTCTAGTGCTCTCAGTGAGGAAGGGGCCATTGTCCTAGGATGCACTTGTAGAGTTAAATAGTATTGTAGATTTTATTTAATTTATTTAGTCACATTTAATTATTTTTAGCTCATGTTCCTATAACTTTTTATTTTTGTTTCATTTATTTTGATCTAGTAGTTTAGTTTCTATAATTTCCATATTTTAGTAATTTCGTGTAGAGTGATTTTTAGGTCCTATTGATGCCCGAAAATCGCTGCAACAACATTGGGGGATAACCACCCAGTCCGGACCTTAAAGCAGCTCCTTTTCCATTTGGTGTGGTGGCTCCAACTGATTTAACTAGGTCCAGTTATCTTCTCCCTATCGCTATTGGTTTATTATATATCTTTAACTACCAATAGACAAGGGTATCAAATCACTTATTCTTGCTGATCAAACAAGAGAATGACCCTTAAGCTGATTTGGGTTTAGCCAAGTCACAACTAAAATTTTTCCTCTTTGAGAAGAGGACTTAAAAGAATGTAGAAATTACTCTAAATGCAAACTTATTCTATAATGCAAGCAAACGAAGCTAATCTTAATCCTATCTTAATTAAGCAGATATAGATCTAACCCAACCAAGAACAAGATATTTAAAGTATTGGGATTTAAACATGTCTTACTTATAATGAATATCAAGTTAATGAAATAGTTCAATTAACTGATAATATGGATATCAAAACACATCCTATTGAGACCTTTTAACTGAAATAATCAATCAACAACACTTAGGAAAAAATTCAGAAAAATTATATTGATTGTCAAATCAGTAAATTCAATAATTAAATAATAATATGCAGAAATAGTTCATAACACATCATTATTTAATAAATCAATTTTGTAAGACAGATTTCTGAGTAAATAGTTACTCAAAAATCAGAATTTAATCCATAAGAGCAGAGATACATAATAACAAAAAATAGAGAAAAATTACCCATACCAACAAAAATGCACAAATATGAAAGTAAATTGAGACATTCCTGTCATCAAAAATGAAACCAGCATTTAAAATAATAGTATTGGAAATATCAATTTATTGAATCCATTTCTATAGCTCCGGTCTCTAATAGTCCTTTACAATGTGTGAGCTTCTGCTTTCAAAACCAGAGCTACAATAATGAAAACTCTATTCACATAACTCAGAATGTAGAAGAAAAACCTCAATAATCCCCAGATCTGATATTCCACTCCTCCCACCTACAACTCTAAATCCCTATTAAAGAAGTGCTTTTAGAAGTCTAGAATTGCAGAGGAGAGCAGCCCCTTAGTACATTTTGCAATCTATTATTTATAATATTTCCAAAAATATTTTGAGCTCGGAGAGTTTGTTGAAGAAAAAAAACTACTCAATCCAATTTTATTTGCTAAAAAATTCCAGTCTTTAATTGCTGGAGCATTCTTATTGATTGAGATCATTTTCTCCATATCTCTTCTACTATTTTCCTGCAAGATGAAATCAAAATAAATTAAAATGCAACAATAAAATCAAAATGTCATTTCTGACATTTAAAACAAATCCAATCAAATACAATGAAATAAATAATTGAAAATAAAATTGTAAGCTTTCTATTGATCCCTGAGATGGTTTAATTGGCCAAGGATATCATTGAAGAATAGATCTGCATTGAGAAGAGGCTTGGACAAATGAAAATGCAGAAAATAAAACTCAAAAAATTGATTTTATTTTAAAAATTCGTAGCTTGATCTTCTGCCTGATTTTTGACCCAATAAATGACCAAATCTGTTAGTGAAACCTCCTTAGAAATGTTCTCCTTGATTTTATCTTTCCAATGAGCCGTCTGAGGTTTCATTTGGCGAAGTAAAACTCAATCCATGAGCTTCCAAATTAGATGAGTTAATTCTGACACAATTCTGGAATTTCTATTGCTGGGCTAAAAAAATTAGCGTTTTAATTTAAAAATTAATTCATTAAATATAGAATTTTATTATTCTAATAATTATTTAAATTATAAACTATAATTAATTAATTAATAAACATTTATTAATTAATCTTAATTCTAACTAATTAATTACTATCTAAATTAATATTTTAAATTTTTTAATTTATCAAATTAATTTTAATTTTATTAAATTATTAATTTTGATTAGGTTTTAAAATTTATTAATTAAAATATTAAATATTTTTTAAACTAAACTTAAAATACCACTAAACCTACACTCCTACCTTTAACTATTCGTATGAATGAGTCAAAAACTCAAAAAACCAAAAGGTTTATAAAACTTTGGTTAATCGGTAGGGGTCTCTTTTGCAATCGGCAATTGGAGAGATAAGAGGTTGTCGGGGCGTTTGTGAAATTTTGTGATAATATGAAAGCTCCGATTGCAACACATCGCGATCTTCCAATGCGGATTATATTTTATTTTTATTTTTTATTTTTTTATTTTTATTTTTATTTTTATGTATAATTTTTATTTTAATTATAATTAATTATATTTATATATTATTAATTTAAAATTTAACTTAAATATCAATTTTTATTTTGGTTTTATTTTATGAAGTTTATTTTATAAATGATAGCTACTTTAATAAAAATGAAAATTAAACTACAGTCACTTCGAAAATAAATGAAAAAATAAACTGTAGCCACTTCGAAATTATGATTTTTCGATATTAGTAATTTATTTGAAATATTGGAGTAAATTACTAAAATTCGGTTGCTTCATAATTTGGCTGTATAAGTAAAAAAAAAAAAAAATGTTAATAAGAAGTAACAAGGGGTTAATATTTAAAATAAATGCATTATTGAACTAATTTATTTACAAAATGCAATATTGTACATTTTATGCATTTTTAACCCGGGCTAGATAAATGATGAGACTTCAAAGGAGTACTATTTTCAAACCAGTTGTCCAAATGAGGTGAAACAAGCGTCAATGGGAAGCTTATAAAAAATCAATTTTAACAAAGCAATCAAAACAAGAATCCAAAGAAAATGAAAAATTAACAAAAGCGTAAGATAATCGACTAAATAAAAACCCTAAAAGGTGTTTAACCAAAAATTTTGTAGAAAGGGTCCCCATTATTTGAAGTGAACAAATCAAAATTGGAAAGGGGGGGTTGTGTTTTTACCACAACAATGGTGACACACGGGAGAAGAACCAGTTATCTCTTTTTAATATAAATGAGGTTTTCTCAAAATTCAAGTAAAAATAATTATAGAAGAGCAAATTATTTTTGGATTGCTTGACTAAGTTCATTAGTCTGAATAAAAGAAAGAATCATCTAACTGTAATTTTTCTCTAAATTTCTCATAAATTAAAATATTTCAAAACTCTGCATCAGTCCTTAATTTGTTGTAGAGATAAAGCAGAGGTTACTTTACAGCTTAGCTTTTAAAATATACTTATTTGTCACAGGTAGAGCCACTACTGCCAGCAAACATCTATAGTCTCAATAGGGTTACTTTTTAATCAACAATGATTCAGAATCCCATCTCTTTAAGAATTATTGACCTAGAGATAAATTCATTTATATATGTATTATTTTTTTATTATTTTTTTATTTTTTTTTGTTCTTAAAAGCCATTGTCCTGGTTTGGTAGCTAGATAATTGACAATGCCATTCACTGGTTATAATTGGACTGAACAAGCTGGCTCGTGATGAAACCCCTTGTCTTATAATTATTTGCAATCATAAGCCATTACCCTGGTTCGTTTAGCAGTATTGGTAATGTCAGTCTATTTTTCCCCTATGATCATGGTAAGCAGACTCATGATGAGACCTCTTATCTTTTAAGTTTAAATATATTTTTGGATTACACTCTAGAAAAATAAGACTCTTTGGGACAAGGAGAATCATTGAATCCTTAAGGGTTAAGAATGACAATTTTAGAGTTGAGAGTGCTTTGCTATAAAGTGTCTTTACTTAGTTGAAAATAAATTTTCTTGACTGATAATAGAACTTTGAAAGATCCTAATAAAATTTTGAAATCTTAAAATAATTACAATTTTGATGAAAAAGAATTTTTCAGATTTTATGATACTTTGCCAACTTCTCTTTGATTGGTAATCTCTTCCTTAAGTATGTCTATCTTTATAATAAGAAAATCAAAATTTACTAAGAGATTTAAGAAAAAGCTAATCGCTGATTATTAACAAATTTTCCCTATGTATGTCGACCATAGTTAGGTAACAAGAAGACCTTCCATATAAATCATGGCAAAGTCATCAAAATTAAAACTAAAAACCAAAGGAAAAGAATTCTTATGTTAAAATGAGAAAGAAATCAGCCAAAAAAAAAAAATGAAGAAATTTTAGAAGTGAAAAGGAAAATCCAAGTTTCGAAAAATAAACTCAAACAAGAATGTTTATACCAATGTCTCAATAATATGAAGAAAAAAGAAAATAATCGTGTAATCATTCCTCTTTATGTCGAGATTTAGAAAAATCATACCTAACAGAGTTGTAAGTGTTTTAGGCTTTTAGATAGCAGTGACGATAAAATTCAGCCACAATGAAAACTTTCTATTTGATGTCAATCTTCTTGTTTCAAAGCATTAACTTAATCATTTTCTAATGAAAAGAATGCTTAAAGAAACAAGCTAAAGGTTCCAAAACTTCCTAGTGTAGCTGTTTCAATGAGGATTATCATTGCTTCTTGAAATAAAGCCAGGAGAAGAATATGGACTTTGAAAATATGATCTGGCGAAGGATTAGAAGCTTTTATGGGGAGCTGCAAAACAGATTTTTATATCAGCATAATTTAAAAACATTAATGAAAGTGGGTAAATGAATCTTACCATTGGATAATTGCTTTTGATCTTACCTGAAAGGTATCAGTTTCTCCAAACTAGCTGACTTCTTATTTTAATTAACATTAAAAACATGAAGAAGTCAAACTAACCAAAATCCTATAACCCAAAATCATTATTTATTTTATTTACACTAAAACAAGTAGTAAAATGTAAAAATGGAATGCTTAATGCTCAAAGGAATTGAAATTAAAATGCATCAGAAATAAGAATGAGAATTTGCAGTAATCACTGTTTCTCAAAATATTATAAGTTTCACATAAACTCCATGATTTTATAAATTGTCCAAAATTAAGACCAAATCCAAGATAATGAACTTTAAATATGAAGATCGAAAGGTCTTGAATTTCTTGTTAAATTATGGAATTATATATTTAAAACTGAAATGTATGAGAAATTGAAATAATTTGAATATGCTACAAATTTGTCATAAATTGCTTTCTTATCATAGTGGTTGCCCAATATTCCTTTAAATTAATACAACGCCTTATCAGAAGATTTGCATTGCATGTAGAGGCATGCGTCGGAGTTTATCGCATTGGAGGTCGCAATAGTAAATTTCCGATGAGAACATGCGATGAGAACATGTGTAATGAAATGAAGTGATCGCATCATTAAAGAAATATTATATTGGGGATCGGGAAATATTTACATTGTGCTTCCCGCATCGCACATCACACATCATAGATTCGAAGATATGATGTGACCATAAATAAAAATGCGATGAAGCAATTGCGATATCGGCGATGCTAATCGGCGATTGGCGAACTTTTGATACCCAATGTGACACAGTATAATTATTGTGATGCCGATATGCGATGAATGACGTGGCTAATCGACGATCGGCAATCTTAAGCACATGATGTAACAATTCTTGATACGCTGATATGCGATGAAGAGTGGACCCGATAATTTTATGATAAAAGTTTAATAATATATCAGATCCGAGACATCGACCCTTTAAAATTATGCCCCTACTTTTATTGCAATTAAATGGACGCGATATTTTATAAACTTGATTTGAATTTCATATTGGGTCCGGAATTATGTGGTCATCGCAATATCGGTAAAGTCATTTATCGGAGATCGACGATTCATGATAATGGAAGTATATTCAACTGCAAACCTTCGATATGCAAAATGCGATATAACATATGAGTGAGTTAATATATCAGAGATCTTTTATGAACAATTTGTTATCAAAAATGCTAAAAGCTACTTCCGATGAAATGTTTTGCTACAAATGGTTGTGAAGTGGATGATGTGATATCGGAATGAAATTATTGACGAAGATGAGCGGGATGGTAGTATTGTGAATATTTTCACTAAAATATTAGCAATATGAAAATCAAGTTGAATCCTATGATATTGCTTGAAATTTCAATTGGGTTTTCTGATGGTTGAAAGCAAAGTTAAAAATGCTCAAATTCTAATGAATCACATAAAATTTCCCTGAACCTGTTGTAAATTTGAAATGGGTTTGTTGTTTACTTCAAGTTTTGAAAAGAAATGAAAAACTGTAAATAAACAGAACAAAATTAAAAAATAAACTAACCTTTATCCATTCTAAGCCAACGTTGGGAGGAGGTTTCAATGGATTTTATCACAGGTTTACCCAAGTCTGAGGGAAAGAGTATCATCATGGTGGTAGTTGACAGCAGACTTACCAAGTATGCACACTTTTGTGCATTATCACATCCATTTAAAGCCAGTACAATTCTAGTGCATTTATGGAAACAATTCAAAAGCTACATGGAAACCCAAAGATTATTGTAAGTGACAGAGATCCCATTTTCACTGGAAATTTTTGGACAGAATTATTTCTTGTCTTGGTACTCAGTTAGCTCATAGCTCATCTTATCA
Source organism: Pinus taeda (assembly GCA_000404065.3). Lineage (NCBI taxonomy): Eukaryota > Viridiplantae > Streptophyta > Pinopsida > Pinales > Pinaceae > Pinus > Pinus taeda. Next base: position 11,226 of record APFE031420305.1, on the reverse strand, counting down.
TCCTCAATCTGATGGGCAAACTGAGATAGTAAACAAATGTTTGGAAGGATATCTTCGTTGCTTGTATCTGATAAACAGACACAATGGGTCAAATGGTTGCCTCTTGCTGAATGGTGGTATAACACTTCCTTCCATACAGCAACAAAAATGACCCCATTTATGGC
>APFE031420305.1:0-10220 GCA_000404065.3 Pinus taeda | reverse complement strand
TCATTTATGTAATGTAAAGGAGGTTGCCCCCTCGAAGAGGCTGAATTCTAAGGCGTTGATCTATCCTTTCTATCTTTTATTGAGCTGGTTTCATAACACCCTTTTTTCCCAATGTGGAATAACAGCAAAAACAATGGGTTTGGGCTCCACCCCACTCACTATGGGCCACAAATTATTTCCCTCTAAAACTGTTAATACCTTGAATTTCCAATTTGCATAATTTCCTCCATCAAGCCTTGCAGACTCATTCAAATAAGTTTTAGCGAAACAAATTGACATAATGACAAAAAAATTGTCCTCAATCAATAAAATGCACCCAAATCCACCAGATATACATCCAAATTCACCAGATCCAAAACCAAATGCACAGGATCTAAAAAAACAAGACTCTATCTTTATTCAAATAAAAAACAAAGCCAAAAAATACTCCTTATTTCTCCTTTTCACCCAACAGAATTTACGCTCCCAAAAAAACCCTCAAGTAAATTCTTTCAACCAAACAAAAAAAACACCCAACACCTTTTTAACTCTCTTCACCAAAAATAACTATAAATAATTTTCACCAATAAATAAATAAAAAATTTCACCATACTTTTATTTTCACCAAATTTTTAACTCCTTATGCCTCCATACCTCATCCACAATTTTCTCTCAACACAAAAAATAAAACAAATTGAAATAAGTGAATACATGATAAGAATTCACACTCCTTATTACTCCAATTTACCCCTCCATGATAAATTAACCTCAAACTTATGGCTTGGCTTGATTTTAAAAAATCAAATCATACCTTTCAACTTAGGAAGAATTATGGCACGAACGATCGTAAATAAAATATTCACTTTCTAGTTAATTGTAATCCACACCCTCCAGCATGATGAATTACACACTGTGACTCCAGCCAATAGGCTTCACACAATATACTTCCATGGGCTTCTCACTTATGGAGACTGTAGCTACATACAAACACAATAACTGCAGACAACATCATTCAGCAATATTCCTCAACCAAATAACATAAATAATTTGGGAGAAACACTATAACAACAAGATCTCACAGCACTCTATTTCACAACCCTCACAGATATGGGCCCTCTTGCTCTCAAATCTGAAGCCTCACTAGATCTTCCTCTCTCGCTTTGATACCATATTAGAAAAATGGAGAGATGAATAAGAATGAAATCAAATCTCAATAATTAAATTGCTTATAGGAACACAGGTAGCTTCTAGGACAATCTAGATCCAAAGAATTCGAATCATCAAACACTAACTACAAGAACACACTAGAACACAACTCATCAACTCTATCTGGACATATCATTTCTACATTCTTCTAACATATTTGATTTTTCATTCTTAATCAATTCAAAACTAAGTGAATTCTAATTCACAAATTGTGTATCAATTGTCTAAATTATTTAGTGTTTTTAATTAAAGCAACATTATAGTTTTCTCCTCTATCCTTTGGATATCAGAGCAAATTCCAACTATCATTCACCAAACAAGTGAAAAAAATTCCAAAAAGAGAGTAGCAGTTAGCAGAGCCACCAACCATTTGGAATAACTTTACAATTGTGATCGTGTGTATCTTACGCATAGAGCAGGATGGAATAGATTTTCTACATAGCTTGAAATTTATAAGTGATTTCTAGGGGGATGCACATTGTGGGTGGGAAAGAGTTTAAAAAAAAATACATTTGATATATATTTTGGTTATATATATATATATATTATATATATATATATAATATATATATATATATATCAATTCTTTTAAAATATATATATAAATTTTTAATAAAGTTTGTCATCTTAAAATATCACTCACATATATAGATATGAGCATAGATTCATCTTAACTTTATATCTATTAAGTGTCTAGAATATGCAATTTTTTCCCAAGTTTTGCACTTCTACAGAAATCTTCTTAGTAGATTTAGGGTTTTGATGCTTGTCATGGTTTGATGTGACATTTATCAGCCACTTAACTTATATAACTTATATGATTGCACTAATCTAGTGAAAATCAAGAAAAAAAAATGGTAAAGTAATTGAAGATGGTTGAGAATAGAAACTCACCATTAATTGTTATGATGAAATAAATTTTCAATAATAAAATTTTAATTTTTTTTCAAGGATGTCACCACGATTGTGTAAGGATTAATTTTAATTTATTTACTTTTATTTTTATTTTTAAATTAGGGATGCTTTCACTAAATTTATACAATGCTCTCACACTTTTTATCTCTTACAGAGAGCTCCCACCCTCAATTCCTCCCTACTAGAGTAGAAACTAAAACCCAATGGGGACTAAACCACACACAAACCAACTAATTTACACCTAATGAGTTTAATTGAGTTAGGCATGTCTATTCTAGAATAGGGCTTTCAAATTTTTTGGGGACTAAACCCCACACAAACCAATTAATTTACACGTAATGAGCTTAATTGAGTTAGGCATGTCTATTCTAGAATAGGGCTTTCAAAATTTTAATTTAATTATCAATAATTGATAGATAGATGATAGGGATTTAAGTTGAGAATATTGGAAATTTAACTTCAAAATATTTTTAGTAGTAATGAGGAGGGTTTGAGATTTATCTCAAATGTATTTATACCCTTTTGTTTATATATATATATATATATAATATATATATATATACATACATTGTGAGATGAGTTGTAATTTTTAGAGCAAGTGATATTAATAAGTTATGGTATTGATCATGATAGTGTAATAAAGCATATTTACAAGTTAATAGTCATTATGGTAAAGTGAGATTATATTTGTGGTTAAGAATTTGGTTCACATGCCTTTTTAAATATATATATTTTTTAAGTCATATATTATTTATTTTTATTAATACTACTAATAATAAATATTATAGTTAGTTATTTAGTTAAATTTTATAGGTTGATTTTTCCTTTGCAACATATTATAAAGTGTGTTATGATTTTTATCAATATTTGTCATTCATTTAATTTATATACTTGCTCTAGTTTTATTTATATTATTATAAATACAACTTTATGACAATTATTATTATTTTTATGATGGCATGCATGTTTAATTTGGAATAGAGTTTTTAGAATTTTAATTTAATTATCAATAATTATAATTATTAGATTGATGGTAGGGATTTAACTTCCATACAATATTCTAGAATATTCTTGGTAGTATACACAAAACAAAGATTGAAATTTATTTCCAAAGTAGTAATGTTTTTCTTTTCATTTTTAATTAAGTTCATTAGTTAAAAAATTGTCATATAAATAAGTGTCAAATGAAATGAGTATTTTTCTTTTGTATGTGACATTAATAAGTTATGTATTGACTCATGATATTGTAACAAAGCTTATTTATAGACTAAGACTATCCATAATCTATGATTAAAAACCATGTTTTGTTTTTTTTAAATATTATATAGTTAACTTTTATATTAATTTTATTAATAAATAATAATAAAAACAAAGCTATAATTTAGTTTTTATGGTTTTTTAAATTTTATTAATTTTACATATATATGATAAAAAGTGTGTTTTAATATTTATTATCATTTCTCCACCATTCAATTTATATAAATGTACTGATATATATTTATATTAACATATATTATCATCTTATCATTACCCATAAATATAGAAACTAAATACACTATTGCCAATACATAGAAACTAAATGTATATTGTATAGTGGACAATTTTATAAAGTAAACCAGCAAAGCCACATGGTATGACCATGACTATAGATGTGAATTGTTTAATAATAATGTAGGCAAATGAAAACTTTTGAAGGCAAAAAAAAAAGAAGATGATAAGAACATTGACAAAAGGATCAAGCGGATGAAATTTCGATATGCAAGTAAATTGTTTTTTATATTGTGTGTGAATGAGAACTTTGACCCCGGAACTAGTCGAGGAGAAAATCGAAGAAGAATCCACGAAGGAGATGTTGGATGTGAAATGTTTTTTTGTTTTTTTCGGGGACATTGAAAAAAAAAAAACCTTCAATTAAAGTAGAGGTTGAAATAAAGTTTGAGGGGAAAAAAATCAATTATGTGAAGTTTCTTTTTTGTCAGTGTGATGTTATGGATGGAGCCACTATGACAATGATCATACTTTCTTCTGCGTGTTAACTGATACTCTCTTCTCTCTGCCTCTTTTATTTTGATATTGTGCTGTGGAGTAGCCATGGCTTTGGATTTTGCCACGGGAAGTGCAAGCAACACAATTGCCAACACAATAACCTGCGTGATTATTAATCCACTCCTCCGGCAAATAGATGATGCGATTCACTTGGATGAAAACAGAAAGATTCTGGAAACGCAGTTAAATCGAATGAAGAGCCTCTTACTCGATGTTGGCAATCAATTCGGAGATCAACAAAGGACGCCTCCAGCGACGGTGAACAATTGTTTGCAAAGGATGGAAAATGAAGTTGGGAAGGCCCGAGATTTGATCGATCGCTCGCTAAGGCCGCAGCAATGCCTCGATTGCCTCCTCTGCAAGCCCAACCTCTCGAGGCAAATCAGAGAATGGAAGTCAAATTTTGAGAAGCTCTTTACAGAGCTTCAAACCGACTTGTCTGTGTTTTACACTGCTAGAGGGATTGTTACGTCCGCACCGCATCAGACAGAGCTATTACTTCAAGATGCACCAGATCACGGCTTTGTGGGTTTGGGGATTAAGTCTGCGGAGATACAGCTAAAGAGTTGGCTCACTGATGCTCCCCAAGTAGGTCTAATTGGTGTTTGGGGGATGGGCGGTGTTGGAAAGACCACATTGCTCAAAAAGGTTTATAACTATTACAAGGTTAGTGGTCTTTTTGATGTTGTGATTTGGGTCACTGTTTCTCAGTTTTCTATCATAGAGTTGCAAAGTTGTATTGCTCAGACAATCAATTTAGACCTCACTGTTTTCCATTCTAATTCTGATCTGAGGAAGATGAAATTGTCTGCACATCTCAAAATCAAGAAATATCTCTTAATTTTAGATGACATGTGGAATCCCCTCAATCTGAAACAATTAGGAGTAGAATTTGGCAATGACAGAGGAAGCAAAGTTGTATTCTCTACTCGCAATGGAGATCTGGTTCGACAGATGAACACAGGAAAATCCATTCAATTACAACCCCTATCCCAAGAAGAAGCATGGGAGCTGTTTCGCAATGTGGCTTTCAAAGAAGGCCATGTTCCTGATGATTTAGAGCACATTGCCATAGAAGTTGCCAATGAATGTAAAGGGTTACCCTTAGCAATAAATGTAATTGCCTCAACAATGATTGGCATCATGGGTGTAGATCAGTGGAATCTTGCTTTAAGCCAGATGAAAATAATGGATTTGAATTTCCCAAGTACTCATCCTCGCGTTGAATACGAGTTGTATCAGATATTGAGATGGAGCTATGATCGTTTGCCCAATGCTAACTTCAAGAATTGTTTTCTGTATTGTGCCATGTTTCCCGAAGATAAAGAAATTGAAGTGGACAAGTTGGTTGGAATGTGGATTGCAGAAGGGATTGTTGAAAGCAAAAACCCAGCAAATTTGATGGAGACAGCGAAGAGTTATATAAACTTGCTGGTAGACCGTTGCTTATTTGAGATAGCGCACTTTCCACAGGGAATAGTTTTCTTAAAAACTCACGATGTCCTCCGTGACATGGCGATCTTCATTGGGGAGAAGGAAGAAAATTGTTTGTTTAGGGCAGGTCAAATACATGAACAGTTTCCCCTGGAAATTAGGGAGGACTGCAAAAGAATGTCACTGTATGAGAATAATATTACACATCTCCCGCCACAAGGATTGAAATGCACAAAACTGGTAAGTCTAATCTTGAGAGGAAATAAAGGATTAGAAAATATTCCAGAAGCATTTCTGGGTAGCCTTCCGTGCCTCAAGGTGTTGGATTTATCTAGGACAAAGATAAAAACATTACCAACATCATTGTGGCAACTCACACAGCTGGAGTTTTTAGATTTAAGCTACACAGAAATTGAAGATGTGCCAGAAGGTATAACAAATCTTTATCGACTTCAGTTTCTAGATCTTTCGGGATGTTCCAAACTGCGATCACTGCCTCGTCATATAAGAGAACTTAAAAATCTCAAGAGTCTCCAAGCATCTCAGTATAATGTTGTATTATAAGCTCATGGTGATTCTACTTGTAGACAGAGTTGTTTCTAAGTTCATTCTCCTTTCAAAGCTGTTTATGATCTTTATCAACTGTTGTAAGTGCCTGGAGTGAGAAGTATTCTTAATGGCAAAATACGATTCACTTTATTAGTATTTGAAACTAGTATAGCATATAATAAATGTTTCAAAATCAAAAGGGCCAGTGCTTTCGGACATCTCCATTGTTAACTTATATAATTACAATGAGATCATGGACCGTCAATGTTAACTCCATCCAATTTTTCGTTAAAATAAATCGTAAATAAAACTTCCTTGAACTCTATACAATTATTAATATGGTTTTATTATTATACACAACTGAAAATGTATAATTTATTTAACCGTTCAGCTTTCAAGGTAATGGTAAAATAACAGAACAGAAATGAATTAGTAGCAATACTTTTTTCCTATGATTACATATGATGATACAATTCCTTTCTCTCTCAAGAACCTTGCGCTTATGTTAATATAAGTTAGGTTCACAGTATGTGAGATCTTGATACCTTCATTGTTTTCGATTTGTATTTTCTTTTTTATTTTTAGACATAATAGTTGTTGACATAAATAGTTACCATAAAATACTTTGTACTGCTCATTTATGAAGCAAAGAGGTTTTCATCGTTGGTTATTTTTCAGCGTGTTTGTCACCGATGAAAATAAATTGTGATTCGCCATGAAAATCTATAAAAATATAAAAAAGGTTACTCTTATTTCCATAAAGATGGATGGATCACATACATTTTGAGGCATTGATTTAGTTCTCCACGAGTTTGTGTGTGAGATACAATTTTTTCTTTACATGTCGCTTTTCTTAAAATCTTAACATGTTCCTTCACAAAATTATAAGTGATAATTACGGTGGATTGTGTGAGATACAATTTTTTCTTAACACGTGGCTTTTCTTAATATCTCAAGATGTGCTTTTGCAAAATTACAAGTGATAATTACGGTGGATTTCAAGGCATTGGTTTTCCCATTTTGCTAGGTAAAGGTCAGAATTTTTTTGTGTCGAAAGACATATTTTGGTGTTGTGTGGCTTCTCTAAAAAAATCCTAAGCGGTCTCGGAATGAGAGTAGTCATGTCTCATTTCTAGTCTCCAAATGAGAGTAATCATGTTTCATTTCTATATTATTCTGTATTTGAGATTCATAAGAGAGCTTGTAGCTTGCTTTCATTTGCAGCAAACTCTAGTTTTAATTAGTTTTAGTTTCGTGTTTTTTTTCCGAGTTTTGTTTTTTAGTTCTTAAATAGTTTATTATGCTATTTTACCATCATTATGTTTTGGGGGACATCATTCATTTGCATTGCAATGAGGCTTTTCCTAGGTTTCTTTGCATGTAGAGGATTGAATTTAATTATATCAATTATTCAATTGGGTCTTTGCTTTATATAGAGTTAGAGGTGAACCAAAAGAAAAAAGACAGGTTCTAAAGAGGTTTAACTGAACTAACTTTATATAAAGAGTAATTTTTTATAATAATGAACCATATACATTCTTAATTGCTAATTTTACTTTTGAACATTTTACAACTAACGTGTAAATTCAAAAACGTTTGATTTCTTAATAGTTAATTGTAATGCAATACTGAAAAACATAGATAAAATTACATACAAACGCCAATGTTTTAATCTCGACTAACAAAACTAATTTTACTAACCCTAAATTAAACATGAATCAATACTTCTCCATGTGTATATCTCTTTTACATTACATATCATATAAAAAGAACTTTTGAAATGCTTACCTTTGTAAGCATCTCTTTCAACTCATCTGTAAAATGACGAGAACTTTTGGTTTCTCCAAATCTCTATATCCTAAAATTGGTACTTGCAATCGGGCCTTAGAGATGAATCCTGTAACTCTTCATATTAGCCACCAACAATGTCTCCCGTTCGACATTTTTAATGCAAGGAAACATGAGATAACTATGAAAGTGCACAAACATTGAAATCGTTCTACATAGTGAAAAAGAACATACGTGATCTTCTCTTTTAAAAATCCAAAAAAGAAAACAGCTCTCTGTTGCCTGTGCAATCTTTTATAATTGTTTCTACAAATATAAGAAAGAAATTAGAAATAAGAAAGGAAAGGCAATTGAACAAAGCATATGATCGTATTTGATGAAATTTGTATAAGAGTTTATAGAGTTTGGAATTTTCACTGGGTATCCCTTTTTTTCATTTCCACTCAGCTATTTACATTACTACTTAATGTTAGAATAATTTATATTTTTTATTTACAATGATTTTGATATACAATTTATTCCTTACTACTTTCGACCAGAATTACATTAATCATACCGTTAAAATCCATGTTAATAAAGTTGTTTCAAAACGTGCCAAATTCATTAGGGGTAAATTGTCAACCTGGGTAATAATAGTATAACCTCCTTTTTCCTTTGCTTTGTTTTTAGCTATAAGATACAAGAATATACATTAAAAAAAGGTTATTAATTTCAGAAAAATATATTGAAGATAATTAATAGAAATAAATGATATTTATTTAAATGAATAAAGAATAATATCTAAATTGCATAATATATAGATTAACTAATCATATAAATGGCTAGAAAACACACATTAATCAAAAATAAACATTAAAATACTGAACGGGAACCTCCGTTTCCAGATAAAAACGTAAAGAAAACCGCGCTAGAAATTCGTACAGCGTTTTCGTTTCTCACTCCGTGACATGCGTTTCTTTTTAAACGAATGGTATCTCTACCTTTCAATTGATTCCATTTTTAACTGTAGTGTTTGTCGTTTGGCCTTTAAATTAGAAATCTGATGATAATAGTTTGGTCATGCTTGTATCATTGGTTGTCATTGTATAGGATAGAAAAAGATGTTTTATTTATTTATTTTAAGGATAGAAGGAGGATTGCGTGATATATTCCACACCAAGCGTATAAAAGAGCCACTTGCAAGAAGAAAGCACAAAGTTGTTAACGCCGAAGGCCGTGATTCGAACTCTCGTGCGATTTCCAATCATAGGGCCGAATAGATCTCAAAACAGAAGCCGAATAGATCAAGGAACAAACCTAAGGAGAATCCTTTTGCCTAAAAGCACTGAATAGATTTCAAAATAGAAGCCGAATAGATCAAGGAACAAACCTAAGGAGAATCCTTTTTCCTAAAAGCACTGTGGAAAGAAACATGGCGAGGCAAAAGCACAAATGAATTGCAAAGCAAAGTGTTAATTGTGAAGCCAAATTCATGAATCACATGCAGGATTCTAGATTCTTCTACACCGCCATTAGTTTCTAGATCTCTAGGATTCTAGATCTTTCTACACCGCCATTAGTTTCTAGATCATTCCAAATCTCCATCTGAATCACATACAAGATTCCAAATCGGATTCCAGATGCTTCTTCTCCATAAATTTGTAATTTCTTTGGCCAATGAAAGCAAGCCAAGGCGCAAGCCCGTTATGTAATAAAGTGATTTCTGTTCTCCAGTGATTGTTTTATCTATTCTGCTGTTTCTGATTGAGTAATCTTGTTGTTTCCCCATTTGTCTGTCTCCGAGTATAAATCCGCTATGTGTTATGTATGCTCTGATCTAACAACTGGTATCAAATCTAGGATTGAATATCCACTATGCAAGCCATTTAGTACCATTGCCTTATTCTTGCGTTAAAACGTTGGTTGTTACCCCTAGAGTTGTTGAAGGATCTGTCCAGGAAATAGGTGAGGAGGGCTGAAACTAAAAGGCTGCAAGAAAAACAAAGTCATGGATCTATGTTGAAACGTGTCGCTGAGGTTTGAAACATGGAGATCCATGGAGTTTGGAGTTGAAACGTGGTGTTTGTAAGCAGGGTTGGAATTTGACGGGCAAAATGCCCGTCAGAAGGCATTTTAACCGTATTTCACATTTAAAAATTTTAAAAAACCGTTTTTTGTGATGGGCTTTCAAAGTTCTAAAACGTATTTTTTACTGTTCACTTTTTTGCAAAAACGTCATTACTACCTTCTCAAACAACAATCTTATAAAGAAGTGCAGTAATATTTGGAATTCTCTAATATTTGTTTTTATTGAAATAAATTAA
>APFE031420303.1:212015-237531 GCA_000404065.3 Pinus taeda | reverse complement strand
AAACAAAACTTAAAATCTAAATAAAAATCTATTCTAAACTAAGACTCTAAAAAAATAAAAAGGAACTTTTTAACCTTTTATGAATTTTAGTTTTTATTTTTTATTGATTTTTCGATTTATTTTAAAATAAAATAAACTAAACTATAACATATCTGATTCTAAGACCAAAAAAGGAACCTAAACTACATGAAACTTAAAATTATTATACAAAAAGAAATCTAAAATTTCAAAAAAAAAATAAAAAAATAAAAAAATCTAATCCTAAAAAAACCTAAGACCTCAAAAAGGAATTTTTTTATGATTTTATATGATTTTTATTACTAAAATCTAACTTTGAAGAAAAAATTAAATCTAAACCTAAGTCTAAATGAATCTAATGGATATACAAATGAATACATACAACAAACCCTAGCTGCAAACATTAGAGCTATAAAAAAAATTCGAAATCGAGAAATAAACGCTAACCCTAACCAAACTAAGCACATACGTGGTGATAAAAAGATGAAAATCGTAAATGTTAGGCTTCTTGTTGTTTTGTTCAGGAACTCAATGAGGGAAGAAGAGAGCTCGACCACAGGAAACGATGGAGCAAGGGAAAGAATGTGAGAGCATCAGACGAAATAGCGGGGGAATATGGGTGTTTGTTGTTGTATTTGCAGGTCTGCAAAAGTGAGGAAGGGTTTCGATGGCGAGAAGAATGAAATGGATGCAGCGACGGCGTATGGAAACAATGGACGCAAGTAGCAGGGTAGATTGCAATGGAAATGGCAGCAGAAGCGTGAGGATTCGGTGGATGGGGACTGCGTGCCACAACATGAGGGTTTTAGGAGAAGCGTGGGTAGAGAAGAGGTGATTGCATGAGGAACGGAGGGAGAATGAGCAGTTGGAGGAATTACGCAGGAGATTGCGAGTTGAGCATGGAGAGGCAGCAGAGGGATGAAGTATAGAAGACGAATAACGATGGGTAGCTCGCAGGATTGACCTTTGCAGGCACTGCATGAGGGGACCTGGAAACGAAGTTTTGAAGAAAATCGAGCAATGGAAGCAGCGTGGATGGAAAAGAGATCGCAATTTTTTTATGCAACGTTGAAGACTACAGATGCATAGAAAAAAACACCCTTGCAAGAAAACTGAGGCTACCAAACGGTTTGCTGGCAGCAGTCAGGCAATCACAGCTAAAAAAAAAAAAAAAAAAATATTCCAAAAAAAATCCCTGTAAATGGAACCCCAGCAAGCAGATAGCCTAGACAAAACCTCGACTTTCTTCAGAAAAAACCCTGCAAATTCTCCAGCAAATTTTAAATTGCCTTGCATTCAGATTTGTCAAATGAAAACCCCAAAAAAAATTTAAAATCTATACATGCAACCTGCAATAGCAAAAATAGAACACCGAGAAGTAAAATGTGCAAAAAACCAAACTAAAAACCCTAAAACCTGCTAAAAATTTACAAGATTTACAGATTTTCAACTCTTAAGCAGCCATATTTGTCAATAATCCACAGTAATATTTTCAAAATTTAAATTTAATGTGAGATACTTCAGAAAACCCTCCATGCATTCATAAAAAAATTTAAATGATAGGCCCGGGATTAAAACTGGTTGGGCTCTTTCAGAAAACGCAATCTAGAAGTTGCCTAGTTTAGCCGAGAACTTCCCCCAACGCCCGGTAAACTCAAAATTAAGGATATCCTACACAGCTTAAATCAACCATTAACATAGAGGGAGAAAACAATAGAGAAACTCAGATCAAATGGAGATACCTGCCATTATATTTCAGAAATTAAGCCATCATTCAAACCCCAGAGATCAGAGAAGATACCTGTGCCTAAATCAATCTTCATCAAGCTATTATCAATCGCAGAAAATAAAATTATGCAGAAAAATGAAACATCTTACAGCATTTCCAGAAGAGTAACACCAACAAGATTTTCAACCCCAAAGTCTTTCTTTATTGCACAAAAAATGACTACAAGAGACCATTCTCTAGCACCAGACTCTCAGATCGAATCTAATCTCAAATGACCCGACACCCTATTTAAAAGAAAATTTCCCAATGGCTAGTTCGAGTGATCCATGTCAAAATGATCTCGACCATCGATGAGGATCAAAATCTCTTTTAATCTCATCCATCGAATTTTTATATATTAAAAAATTAAAATCTTGCATTTATCTTCTCAAAATTTTGACTTATTTTATTTTTTTATTATTTTTTTCAAATTTTATTTATTTTTTTATTTATTTATTTATTTTATTTAATTTTATTTTTTAATTTTATTTTTTTTATTTATTATTATTATTATTATTAATTATTATTATATATATATATATATATATTTGGATACTCGAACTTAGCCTTTGGAAAAATCCCCTAGGACTTAGGACTTAGGACTTATGAGGGGATAAAACATTTTCTAACCCTCAAGACACTTTACATCATGACTTTTACATTTTTACATCTCAAGGGGGAAAACCCACTTGAAATAGACCCTCATAGACCACCTAGTTTTGCGACACAAACATAATCTAGCAGAGCAAGCAATTTGTAATAACCTAACCAAATAGTTAAAATTATTTCCAAATTACTTTTACATAGACCGAAGCACATTAGGATTCCCCTAAGATTCTAATGACAAAATCCATTCCGCCTTTGGAGTTAGGCTGAAGGAAAACTCTGTCGATCATGGATCGGTGAGACAAAAAACCTTTCGGAACGTAGATTATCACTAGAAAATTAGGTTTACCTGGGCAATTTACACACATGACTCAGATCTGCTAAGATTATTTACAATTTACACATGCAGACTAGGTTTACAACATAATATGATCGGGTTGATGATGACAATCAAATGGCATGGACATGTCGATCCAACGCTATCCCTTTTGCGAAAAAGGGGGTGTATTGCTATGGGGAGTTGACACGTAGTGGTCAACACTACACAACTCTGATTCATCTACTACTTTGTAGTTGAACGAATCTTGCATCTGCGTTGTTACTGACCTTGCACTATACTCCTCGTATTGTTGCCAACATTACTCTGCGCTGCAACTGATCTCATGTTATTGATGTTGCTACAACTACTACAACTATGAATGAATCTCTTAATCAATTGTGCCAATAAAGTGGCTTTGTAGTTGCTTCTTGAGTCTCTGACTGCTACTAACCTTTGCCCTGTCTATTGAGTAATTGTCTGTGTTGCAATTGCTTTGCGCCCCTTAGCATGTGACTACAACTAGCATTGCAATTGTCCCTTAAGAACTGACTACGCCATCCTGAACACTAATTTGTCTGCTACTAAACACTGTGGACCCATGTAGCAAGGGTATAATCCAAGAGGAAACACCTTTCCGATGTTCTCCTTGAAGGATCCTGCCCATCTTTGTGCAACTCTAGAGCTCAATGTCTCCCCACCTCTCTCTTAGAGGTATAGTTGCATACAAAGCAAAGTCTTCCTCCAACTTGGAGGACAATTGTCAATCTTTGCCGAAGTTATTGCCTGGTCCTACTTGTCCTTCTTCCTTTGAGGACACTGGGTATTACAGTGACCGAACCCACCACATCTAAAGCATTTAATCTTCGAAAAATCCTTCTTCTTCTTATCTCCTCCCTGTGAGCCTTGTCCTTAACTGGGACCTTTCTTTGCATTTCCCTTTGGTGCAAGGGATATATTCTCCTCCTCCTTCACACTCTTCAATCCTTTGTTGCTGCCACTGAGACTGCTCTTGACTAGAGCAAGTCTCATCTCAGCTTGCATGAAATCTGCCCACAATTGATCCCAACCTGGTAGTTGATCTCGTCTAGTGATACTTTGGACGAAAGTAGCCCATTCCTTGGTGAAACTGTTCATAGCTACACGCACCAGCTCACTGTCTTGAGGTTTTGCACCAACTGTTGATAGCTCATCTCGAATATTCTTAATTCTCGTGAGATAGGGAGTGATCCCCTCACCCTTCGGCATCATGGTGGTCCTGAACTTCTCCTGTAGATACATTTTTGGTTCTCTGAATGATTCTGATATAGTGTGGCACTAACATTCCACATTTCTTTAGCAGTATTCTTGGCCACTAAGTGTGAGACAATATGATCTCGAACACCATCGAGAATCAACTGCTTCGCCTTGGCCATCTCCTTTCTTTAATTCTCTAGCTACAGTGGGTCTGTTGGTACGGCTATAGTGTTCTCTACATACAGCTTCAGACCATGCTCATCTAGCAGGAAAGACATTCTGGCTTTCCAAATAATGTAGTTGGATGCATCTTCTAGCCTATCCTGATCTCGAAGTCCTATTGAGGCCATCTTCTGCAAAACTCACAACTAGGAAATAAATAGGAATCTCCTCCTTTCTTGCTTGGCTACTTGCTCTGCAATTCACACTCCCTCCTGGAATGCGCAATCCTACTGTTGGAAATATTGAGAGGGGGGTGAATCAGTATTTCTTTTCAATTTTTCCTTTTACCAGTTAGATCACTTATATTTAGAACAAAAAATGAACAATAAGAATAAATGCTTTTATTAATTTCTTCAATAAATCAAGTACAATATATGTAGGGCTCCAACCCTAGGTGAAGACATCAATCTTCAATCTCCCAGGCTCCAACCTGTATTTGCCAAGCACCGACTTGGACTTCCAAGGTTCCAACCTTGTCAATTTTGAGGCACCAACCTCAAGGGCTCCAACCCTATATCTGGTTCAGGCTCCAACCTGGTTTCTTGAGGACTCCGATTCTCTAGGGCTCCAACCCTATTTTATCCAAGGCACCAACCTTGAGTTTAGGAGCACCAAATCCAAGGACACCAATCCTATATTTGCCAACCACCAACTTGGACTTTCCAAGGCACCAACCTTGTCAATTTTGAGGCACCAACCCCAAGGGCTCCAACCCTATAGCTTCACTTTGTCAAGGTATGTTTGGTTATACTTTATGACTCCCAATGTTTTCTTCAACAAGCCCTATCAATCTTCAGCTACGCCTTCACTTAGTCTCCACGTCACATCATCAATGACAACCTTGTTCTTCACATGAAGGTGTCACCACTGCTCTTCATGTTACCCAAACAAAACTTCTTCATAGTCACCTCATAATGGCTTCAATGCATCATGGTCTTCAATGATCTCCACAAATCTTCAATATGCTGCTTCACAAAGTTCTCCAACTCTGCCCTATTTTGTTCTCAAGAGAAGACTTCAACAAGCTCTATTTGTCCAATCCCAATAAATCAACACTTCGACCACAACAACTATGACAACATCGACCACGACGGCTTCAACCACAGCAACTACGACAGCTTCAACCATGGCAACTACGGCAGCTTTGACCACGACAACTACGGCAGCTTCGACCACGACAACTATGGTAGCTTCGACCACGGCAACTACGGCAACTTCTACCATGGCAACTACGGCAGCTCTTTGACCACGACAACTACGGCATCTTCAACCACAACAACTACAGTAGCTTTGACCACAGCAACTACGGTAGTTTCGACCATGGCAACTACGGCAGCTTTGACCACGACAATTATGGCAGCTTCGACCAAGATTTTATGCCCAAACAAAATTATCCTTTTTCGTCCTAAACAATAGTCTCCTTGTTCTCCTTGACCTTATGCCTTCTTCTGTACTTCGTATCTCTAAATTCTTGCCCAAATTGGTAATAAAAATGAATTGTTTAGACATCTATTTATAGAGATTTCGTTTATAACTGAAGGGACACGTCCATTTGAAGTAAAGACGACTTGTATGACCGAGTGTAGGTCAGCTCACTGCTAGGAATAATTTCCTTAACTTAAAAATTCAATATCTCACAAACTATTGGGAGTTTCAAGGCAAATAAAGACTCATTAAAAAGAGGAAAAAATCCTCTTTAAGATGTTCTAGGATCCATTTTCAAAGGATGCCTCCAAGGTGTCCAAAATAATTTTTCTTTGTGATTGTCCTTAAATTTTAAGCATAAAAAGTTTGGGACAGCATGAGGAATGTTTGGCACAGTGTGGCTCCTTCATCTTTGGCTTCTCCACTGTTATCAATGCCATCATAAGATCATAGAGTCATTATGTAGGAGTGCAACATCCATGTAGCATAATGCATGAACAATACCATGATATACTAGTGCAGTCATAGTGCAACATCATTAGGATAACTCCAAAATAATCTTCCAACCATCAAATGATCTCCAACCATGTTATCAAGACCTCATCAAGTTCCATCATCAATTGTGGTCATTCATCAAGAATATGACATCATCAAATGTAGTCCTCCATATGTCATGAAGGACTTCTAAATACTTGGCACTTCTTAAGACTTCTTCATTAGTGACTTCACATATTAATTGATGACATTCTTATGAAACAAGAGTTATGACATCCTCATTTGGAACCAGGCATCTCAACAATATTTTCCATCTTGGCTAGTGCCATATTGACATCAATGACAACCTAGATTAATAATCTCCCCCTTTGTCATTGATGGAAATATTCTTGCCCTTTCAACATTCTCTCCCCCTTAGACATCAATGGCAAACAGGGTGCCCAAGTACTACGCCTGTCAAGCTGCTTCTTTTCTTTACGAACAGTAGTTCTTCATAGGTATGTTACCCCCCATGTCATGGTGCGCTTCTTTCTGGCAATGTGGTCCATGACAAATGTGCTTAAATTCCTTCATGTGATGAACCAACTCCCCCTCATGAAAGCTTACCTGCTAATGATGAAGTGGAAGAGATCTTCAATAATAATCCATCGGATGAATAAGGATTATATTCTTCAAGGAGTGTTCCTAAGAGATGATCTATCAAAGAATGATTGTTCATATAGTCCATCAAGGATTTCATAAGACTCATTGACGGATGGCTTCTCTAAGAATGCCTAATCATCATAAGCTCCCCTTAACTGTATGCATGGTCTTCCTTTTGGCAGAGTTTCCCCATTAAATGCTTAGATTGTTGAAGATTAGGTCAACAACATGTGTTGTTGGCTAGAGAGTTCAAGAGATTTTCTGATTGTATCTGCTTCCTTCTCCATACTTGTGTAAATTTCTTTTCTAGTTCTATCTTGAGTAGGTACCCAAGTCAAGTTACAATTATGTGCCATATGTCCAGTGTTATGACACTTGAAGCACTCTATGTTGTTCATGAATAAGAATCCATGACTTCTTGCAAAATTGTTGCTCGAATATTGATGGGGAACATTATAATTATCTTTGTGATATGCCCTGCAATCTTTTGCCATGTGCCCAAAATTTGTACCTGGGAGAAGAAGGTTTCCTTGATGTACTTCTGAAGTCTTTTTGCCTTAGGATCCTTTGATGATAACCATTTCTTCTTGCATCCTTGACACCATCCGCATTTCTTCTTGGAGGAAGGTTTCTTCCATAGTTGTCTTGACTCTTCTCCTTGCCTTTGCTAGAACTGGGAGCATCAACATTTCTTCCAGGCTTTCTCACATCCTTGTTGTTTGAAGCATTAGGGTTTGCATCATTCTTGCTTGAAGATTCACCTGTATAGCCAAGACCTGATTTATCAAGGGGAGACCTTTGATGATTTAAGAAGTCATCTAGGGTTTGAGAGCTTTTCAAGTTCTTATTCAGCAAGTCAACTTCCTTTTTAAGAAAGACAATTTCTCCTTTCAACTTTTCACAATCTTCATCTTTCATAACTAGTTGCTTCTTCACTTCTTCCATCATCTTGGTTGCTTCACACGATTGGGCCTTAAGAGAAGTGATTTCTAATTTTAACTTGGTGATGTCATCATCCTTTTGTTCTAGTTGGCATATCATGGTGTTTCTCTCCTTTTCTGTTTCATCAACTTGTCCTTCTATGAATGTCAAATCTTCCATAACCTTCTCAGCTCCTTGTGCTTGTTTCCTTGCTTCTTCTAGTTGAGATCTAAGGGAGGAGACCTCTTCCTTGTATTGACCAATCTCTGCTTCAAGTTTGTTCAAGCTTTTGTGCCTTTGTTCAAGGTGGCTTGACAAGGTATCTTCCTGTTTCTTTTCCTTATCCAATTGATTTGTCATGGATATGACTTGTTCATGATGCTTTCTCTTGTTTTGATGAAATTATTCCTTAATCTTGGCGAGCTCCTCATCTCTTTCTTGTACTTGAAGCTTGACAGGGTCAACTTCCTTCCTTGTCTTTTCCTGGTCACCAACTTGCACTTTCTTCTTAAGTTCTTGATTTTCCTTTTTCAAATTGTTAATCTTTGCCATGCTAGCCATAAGTTTAGTGAGGAGATCTTCAAAATCTTTTTCATTCTCTTCATCTTCTAGGTCTTTTTTAACCTTGATGTTATCACTCTTATCTTCACCTTCCTTGATGGGCTCTAGATTTCCTTCTTGTTTTCCTTCATTTTCTTGACTAGAGATCATTGTCAACACTCCTTTTGAGTGAAGATCTTGAAGTTTATCCCATATGCCTTTTGTTGACGAACATTTTTCAAAATTGGCCTTCATAGAATCAGGTAGCCCATTCAAGATTGCTTCCATTGCTCTTGTATTATGTTCCTTGGATTCTCCATCCATCATGCTATCGACAATCATTGATTTCCAAACTTCAATGCCTTGAGTCTTCAAGAAATTCCTCATTCTTGCCTCCCATATATCAAAGTTTCCATTGAACAATGGAGCCTTCATAAATTGATTAACTTCAATTTTGGTGGTTGAGGGAGACACATCTTTAGGAGGATTGGAGACTTTCTTCCTTAGCTTCGCCATTCGTGTGCTAATGGTCAACCTTCAAGCTGTTAGGCTTTAAGTGAAGGTACTAGCTCTGATACCAATTGATGGAAATACTGAGAGGGGGGTGAATCAGTATTTCTTTTCAATTTTAACTTTTACCAGATAGATCACTTATATTTAGAACAAAAAGTGAACAATAAGAATAAATGCTTTTATTAATTTCTTCAATAAATCAAGTACAATATATGTAGGGCTCCAACCCTAGGTGAAGACACCGATCTTCAATCTCCCAGGCTCCAACCTATATTTGCCAAGCATTGACTTGGACTTCCAAGGCTCCAACCTTATCAATTTTGAGGCACCAACCTCAAGGGCTCCAACCCTATATCTGGGTCAGGCTCCAACCTGGTTTCTTGAGGACTCCAATCCTCTAGGGCTCCAACCCTATCTTATCCAAGGCACCAACCTTGAGTTTAGGAGCACCAACTCTAAGGACACCAATCCTATATTTGCCAAGCACCAACTTGGACTTTCCAAGGCACCGACCTTATCAATTTTGAGGCACCAACCCCAAGGGCTCCAACCCTATAAACTCACTTTGTCGAGGTATGTTTGGTTATACTTCACGACTCCCAATGTTTTCTTCAACAAGCCCTATCAATCTTTAGCTACGCCTTCACTTAATCTCCACGTCACATCATCAATGACAACCTTGTTCTTCACATGAAGGTGTCACCACTGCTCTTCATGTTACCCAAACAAAACTTCTTCAAGGTCACCTCATAATGGCTTCAATGCATCATGGTCTTCAATGATCTCCACAAATCTTCAATATGTTGCTTCACAAGGTTCTCCAACTCTGCCCTATTTTTTTCTCAAGAGAAGACTTCAACAAGCTCTATTTGTCCAATCCCAATAAATCAACACTTCAACCACGACAACTATGACAACTTCGACCACGGCAGCTTCAACCACGACAACTACAGCAGCTTCAACCACGGCAACTACGGCAGCTTTGACCACGACAACTACGGCAGCTTCAACCAGGACAACTACGATAGCTTCGACCACGACAATTACGACAGCTTCTACCACGACAACTACGGCAACTCTTTGACCACGACAACTACGACATCTTCGACCACGGCAACTATGGCAACTTTGGCCATAGCAACTATGATAGTTTTGACCATGGCAACTACGACAGCTTCTACGACGACAATTATGGCAGCTTTGACCAAGATTTTATGCCCAAACAAAATTATCCTTTTTTGGTCCTAAACAATAGTCTCCTTGTCCTCCTTGGCCTTTTGTCTTCTTCTGTACTTCGTATCTCTAAATTCTTGCCCAAATTGGTGATAAAAATGAAGTGTTTAGACATCTATTACAGAGACTTCGTTTATAACTGAAGGGACACGTCTATTTGAAATGAGGCTGACTTGTATGACTGAGTGTAGGTTGGCTCACTACTATGAATAATTTCCTTAACTTAAAAATTCAATATCTCACAAACTATTGGGAGTTTCAAGGCAAATAAAGGCTTGTTAGAAAGAGGGAAAAAATCCTCTTTAAGATGGTCTAGAATCCATTTTCAAAGGATGCCTCCAAGGTGTCCAAAATAATTTTTCTTTGTGACTGTCCTTAAATTTTATGCATAAAAATTTTGGGACAGCATGAGGAATGTTTGGGACAGCGTGACTTCTTCATTCTTTGGCTTCTCCATTATTATCAATGTCATCATAGGATCATAAGAGTCATTATGTAGGAGTGCAACATCCATGTAGCATGACGCACAAACAATGCCATGATATACTAGTAGTCATAGTGCAACATCATTAAGATAACTCCAAAATAATCTTCCAACCATCAAATGATCTCCAACCATGTTATCAAGGCCTCATCAAGTTCCATCATCAATTGTGGTCATTCATCAAGAATATGACATCCTGAAATGTAGTCCTCCATATGTCATCAAGGGTTTCTAAATACTTGGCACTTCTTAAGACTTCTTCATTAGTGACTTGACATATTAATTGATGACATTCTTATGAAACAAGAATTATGACATCATCATTTGGAACTAGGCATATCAACAATATTTTCCATCTCGGCTAGTGCCATATTGACATCAATGACAACCTAGACTAACACCCACCTGCTGGTTCTGCCACCCACAACTGGAAATCAAGGATTTCCTCAAGAAACTGAATCTAGAAACCCTCTGAAAAAAATCCCTCATTGTGTGCAATTTCTCTTCCACTCGACGTTGATTCTATAGCTGCAAAACTGCTGCAAAAACAATTGCGCTTAGATTTGCCCTGCGAATTTACTGATTTGCTTCATTGGAACTACTTCCTGGCTTCACCACTACTTGTTGGAACTGCTACTGCTCTATGCGAATTTTTTCCTGCCACCTGCACCAAAAAATCAACCCCTCTGCCCAGCAATTAGAACTGTCTCGCTGGCTTCGGACAAATCTGGAGAAATTGTGTTGTTTCTCCCTCTGAACTGTGAATTTCTCCCTCTTCGTGTATGAGCCACTGATTTGTCAAACTAGCTCTAGTACCACGTGAAATTTTCCTTGAAATGCAACAACTGGAATTAATTCTTCTAACTAATTAAATTATGCAGTTTATTTTGTTATGGAAAAATAACAAATTAATCACTCTACAATTTCTTAACAATAAAAACGTTGAGGAAAAATAAAATGCTGGAAACTGAGAAATATAGAGTAGACACAATAATTTTGACTAATATTTTTGGACAAATGTCCCCGGAAAAACTAATGCAAGAAAACAAGTGCAAAAGATGAGGGTTTTATTATTATGTGGCAATGAAATTTTGAGTACAATAATATGGATATCAAACTGGCTATCTAATCTGAGAGAAATACTAGCAAAATCAATCGAGGGAAATTTACCCTGCTCCACAAGAAATCTCGGCTCAATCTGGCCACTCGAACTGGCTAACTCGAACCACTCTATGCAGCTTTTGCGCAAGCCTTGCACAGCAACTCACATGCACTACCTGAATCTACCACGAAATTTCCTTTCACTGGTTGTTGTTGCCCTGGAAATGATCCTCCAACCCTCTAGAAAATAATCCTGGCCTCCGGAAACTAAATCCACCTCCTACTCAACCAAATCAAACTGCTTTGTTGAGGCTATTGCACAATCCCTGCACAACCTCTTGAAGAAATAGCTCAGCCTCCTCTCCTGACTCTTCGGAACTGGAAACTTCCTCTGAAATAACTGCCTCTGCCCCTCTACATCCCTTCTGGCTCGAACTCCCTTTCTATGCTCCACCTCTGTAGCGGGATAGCTCGATCTGCCAAGGAATGTGCACTATTGGCTTCTCTCTCATGTGTCTATCTCCAACCCCATCGACCTCCTCTTATAATCTCTCATTGGTTCACCAATGACCATGATTAAATCCTCATCAGTGGCTAAGATCATCTCTGAGTCAATCCATGTGAGTTTCTAGAAAATTCTCACTTTTATCAATTAATTCCCATTAATTAATCCATTTCCCTAAGTTAGACTTAGGCATTTTTAATTATCAATCAATTAAATTAATTGAGTTGTCTCTAGGTGGAATTTCCATGAACGATTTCTAGGTTATGGAGATCTCATGTGTTTTAGCCTCTCCACAAAGTTTGAGACTAGAACACCTATCTGATGCTATCCAACCATAAAAAACTAATGCTCTGGATGAAATTAGTCTAATGAACTCGTCCTCCAGCAACTTGATTTGTGCCCTGCCACTAATACACACTGAGAAAACCCCAACACTCTAGCAACTCAGTCTGCTCCAGATAGATACAATCTCCCATTGGCAACTCGACCCTGCAATCTCCTTCTACTCAGCCTCCTTGGATTTGCACAAACTCACTCACATTTCTCCATTATGCATTAATCCACTGAGCCACTCACACTTTAGAGAAAATCACACTCTCTTCATGATGACACACTCATACATGTGCTCTTCATCTTGTGTCTTCACCTCCTCACTAGGCACCCTTTATAATCTTCATTGAGTCAAAATCCCTAACCCCAATCACCCTTCTAGAACTATCTTGGAGATCAATAGTTGAGATTATTTCTAAGTCACTTAAATAATTAAATTACTTATTCTTAGTAAATAACCCAATAGTCCACAATAATTAATTTACTCTAATTAGTGTACTCTTTCTAAGTTAGACTTAGGAAAGAATCACTAGCAAAGGAAAATAATGTCTTCCACATGCTAAAACACCAAGCTGATGTAGAAGACCTTCCGAAGCTACTTAAATTAATACTCCCTCCTAGCAAGGAAGGGGTTCTCCACTACCCCTAACTTATCTCAGTGCTTCACAAACTTTCCCTTCACTAGAGGCTTAGTGAGAACAACTTCCAACTGCTCCTTTGTAGAAATGTATTGCAATCTCACAACACCCCTCTGGACCCTGTCTCTCACAAAGTGATATATGATCTCGATATGCTTGGACCAATCATTAAACATTGGATTCTCAGAGAGCTTAATACAGCTCTGATTATCATCGTGTATCACCATTGGCCCCATCTACAGATCAAATAATCCTACAAGCATCTTGCGAAGCCAAACTGCCTCACAACTTGCCATACTCACTACAATGTACTTTGTCTCTGCTGAACTGACTGCCACTGACTGCAGCTTCCTGCTAAACCATGAGATCATGGTTGATCCCAAGCTGAAACAACATCCAAATGTGGACTTTCTGTCCACTACACTTCCTACCCAATCATAATTTGTGTACCCCTTCAGCTCCACTCCTCTACCTCTAACATATCTCAGTCCAGAATCTATATTGCCACGCAGGTATCTCAACACATGCTTTGCTGCCACCCAATGAACTTGTCTTGGTTCCTCCACGAATTGGCTGTGTAAGAACAACTTCCAACTACTCCTTTGTAGAAATGTGCTCCAATCTCACAGCACCCCTTTGAACCCTATCTCTAACGAAGTGATATATGATCTTGATATGCTTGGACCAATCATTAAACACTAGATTCTCAGAGAGCTTAATACAACTTTGATTATCACAGTGTATCACCATTGGCCCCATCTGCAGATCAAATAATCCTACAAGCATCTTGCAAAGCCAAACTGCCTCACAATTTGCCATACTCACTACCATGTACTTTGCCTCTGCTGAACTGACTGTTGCTTCCTGCTGAACCATGAGATCATGGTTGATACCAAGTTGAAACAACATCCAAATGCGGACATTCTGTCCACTACACTTCCTACCCAATCAAAATCTGTGTACCCCTGCAACTCCTCTCCTCTACCTCTAACATATCTCAATCCAAAGTCTATTTTGCCACGCAGGTATCTCAGCACATGCTTTGCTGCCACCCAATGAAACTGTCTTGGTTCCTCCATGAATTGGTTGTGTGTGTTCATAGCAAAACATATATCAGGCTAGTGTTGACAAGATACATCAAGGAACCTATTAGTTGCCTATATAGGGTGGGATCCACTAAATCACCTTCAGAAGCACTCAACTTCTTCAAGTTAGTGATCACAGGTGTAGACATAGACCTACAATCCTCCATCTTGAATCTCCTCAAGATCTCCATTGCATACTTTCCTTGTCCAAGGAAAATCTCTCCTAGTCGTTGCCACAACTCCAATCCCAAAAGGTAATGCATCAATTCTATGTCCTTCATGTCGAATTCTGAAGCAAGATCCTCCTTGCACATCCCTATGAGCTTTTTTTATCTTGTCAAGAAGAGATCGTCCACATATAATACCATGATGAGTGTTGCACCCTCAATGAGTAAAGAGTACAAATTAGGATCCGCCTCACTCTTGGTGAAACCCAAATCAAGAAGAGATTCATCGATCTTGGCATACCATGCGCGCAAAGCCTGCTTCAGCCCATAAAGGGATTTCTTCAACCTGCATACATGGGAATCGCTCCCATGCACCTCAAAACCATGATGTTTCTCAATATACACCTCCTCTTCAATTACTTTGTTGAGGAAAGCAGTCTTCACATGCATACGATGTATCCTCCACCCCATCTCTGAAGCAATGGACATAACTGCTCAAATAGATGCATATTTGGAGACGGGTGTGAATATCTCCCCGTAATCCACCCCCTCATTTGGGGAGAATCCTATCATGATGAACCTTGCCTTATACTTCTCAATGTGGACATCAACTACATGTTTGATATTGTAGATCCATCGAGAAGTGACCACACAATTCCCCTTCGATCTCGGCACTATATCCCAAACATCATCGCTCATGATGGAGATGTACTCCTCTATCATGGCATCTCTCTTGACCTACTCACCTATAGCCTCCTCAAAAATGGAAGGCTCAGACTCGCTGACACTACTCAACAGTGCCAAATATCTAGAATATCTAGTCGGTGGTCTACTCTGCCTAAATGTGTTATAAAGAGCATCCACATGCTCCTCAGCATCTCTCAATGTTTGCTAGGCCCATCTCATCCTTCTCTTGGTAGAGCTCAAAGGAATATTCAACTCATCCTTTGAATCTACTAGTTGTGTCCTCACTGGTGTTGTTGGTCCCTACTCAACCTTAGGAGCCTCTCGCTCCTACTCTACCACTACTGACTCCCTTGCATGACATCTCCTAAGTGTCATGTCCTCATCAAATTTGACATCCCGACTCATGATCACCTTTCTCTATCTTGGAATGTAGACTTGGTAGGCCTTTGAGACCTCACTATAGCCAACAAACACACCCTTCTCAAATAAGGGCTCCATCTTAGTCCTCTTCTCTGTAGGCACATAGACATAGATTGGACTACCGAATATGTGCAAATGACACATCCGGTTTCACTCTTGTAAACAACTCCTTAGGAGTCACGTTCTCCAACACTTTGTGAGAACTCTTGTTATGCACGTACACAACTATATTGCAAGCCTCCTCCCACAAGAACATATGCAACTCCTAATCATAGATCATTGCCCTCACTGACTCCATGATGGTCCTATTTTTCCTCTTGACAACCCCATTCTGCTAAGGGTTGTAAGGTACTATGAGCTCCTTGATTCCTACTTTCCTGTAAATATCCAAGAACTCGGAGATATACTCGCCCCCTTTATCTGATCTCAGCACCTTAATCTTCCTCCCTGTCTAGTTCTCCACAAGAGCCTTGCACTCCTAAAACCAATTGAAAGCCTCATCCTTGGTCTTCAAGATGTAGATCCAAGTCTTCCTAGAATAATCATATATGAACGTCGCAAAATATAAGGACAATGTGATCGACGTCATAGACATAGGACCACAAATATCAAAATGCAAAAAGTCTAACACGCCCTTTGACTTGGTCTCACTATAACGATACGCAATCTTGGCTTTGCTTGCCAATCGCAAACCATTTGCACACTCCATCTTGCTCTACCTAGATCTCTAGAAAGCCAGTAACCATCCTCTGCATCATCAGAAGAGCTATATAGTGTAGTTGCCCCATTCTCCTATGCCAAATCTCGCTCTCGTTGTCACTCTCATGGATGAGAGCCTTCACCTGATTCCCTTGCAACAAATAGGGATCCCTCTCCCTCCTACCAATCACCCGCTTCTTGTTGAAATCGATCCCCTTTGGCCCAACAATCACTTCACCTCTCTTAAAGCTGACCTCCAATCCTCTATCATCCATGGTTGAAACTAAAAGGAGATTCTTCTCCAACCTTGGTACATAAAATACCTTTTTCACCTCCATGATGCCACCTGAGTCCTTCTTGAACTCAATTCTCCCAATGCCCTCAACTACATACTTGGCCTTGTCACTAAGCTCCACATTTACATCTCTAGGCCCCCTAGTCATGCTGGTGAAGAGATCTTGAGATCCCGTCATATGATGAGATGCTCCATTTCCATAAACCAAACAACTCTACTGATGGTTCCAAAAAGGAAAAATACTAGGGTGAAGTTTTTCTCAAACTTCTTTGCCATCTCCTCCATTTGCGCAATAGTTGTTATAGCAGTCTTACCCTTGCCCTTATTTTGATAGGACACTAACTAGCAAAATGCTCAAACTTATAACAAGCAAAGCATTTAACTTTGCTCATCCTTTCCTTCTTGTTTTGTGAAGATGTTCCTCCACTCTAGTTTTGTTTGGCTTTCGCTTTTCACTTCTCCACTTGTGCAGCAAGAGCAACTTTCTCCTCACCGCCCTTTCATAGTCCTCTGGTCAAGGAATTTTCCCAGATGTCCTTCTGGGTGAAGTCATCCCATAACCGGCTCCAATCAAGGAGCTATTGACGAGAAAGAATCCCATCCACAAAAGTGGGCCACTGCTTCACACACCCCTTCAGAGCAACTTTGACCAACTATGAATCATGCACAATTTCCCTAACAACTGCAAGCTCATTAAGAGCTTGTTGGACCCTCATGAGATAAGATGTCACGGTCTTTGATATGTTCATTTTAATATTGTTCAATTTCTCTTTCAACACCATTTTCATGTTCTTGTTTGTACTCTAATAAAGACCAGTCAAAGCCAACCACATTTGTGTTCTGGTGTCCTTCCCTAATGTGGGGAATTATATGATCCCTCACACCATCCAGAATTATGCAACTTGCTTTCATATCCTTTCCCCTATGCCTGGCTGCAAGATTCGAATATGAAGGAACTTGCACATCTATGTTCACTAAATCCCAGAGACCATTCAACCTCAGAATTCAGGTAATTTGCTCCTGCCAAGCGCTGAAATTTGATACCCCATCCAATCTGTCTTCATCTCTCAAACTGAACAATGATGTCATCTCCACAATCAACTGCGGCCACAAAACCCAACTGCAAAATTTAGGAAATAATTTTGCTCCTGTAAAAAAGGAAAACCCATTGCTGCAAACCCTCGTGATCTCAGATCTCTCTTTCAAAGTCTTCTAGACCACTCTGATACCATGTTAAATTTCTAATACCAGTTAGATTTATTTTCTCACGAAAAATTAATTTATCCCCAAAAGTTTATTCATTTAGCCACATAAACATTGATTTGCCGAAAAATAAATTCACTAGTATTTTTCACATCTAGAATTAAAAATATGCAGTGGAATTAAACTAGAGAAATCAATCACACATTGCAAAATTAATTAACCCACAACAATTCTCCATCATTTCATTATCTACAAAATCTAAGTTTTTCGACCCACAAAGATACAACGAAATATACAAATTTGGAACCTGTAACTCGGCACCCTCAAAATGATTTTGGCCCAAGTAAATCTACCTCTGGATGAAATTGGCCTAAAGAACTCCACCTCTAGCAACTCGATTTGCACCCTCCAGCAACTCTTGTAGCTAATGCGCACTGAGAAAACCCCAACACTCTAGCAACTCAACCTCCTTCTAGATGAATACAATCTCCCTCCGACAACACGGCCCTGCAATCTCCTTCTACTCAACCTCCTTGGATTCACATAAACTCACTTGCACTTCTCTACACACTGGTCCACTGAAACACTCGCACTTCAAAAAAACCACTCTCTTCATGATGACCCACTCACAAAACTTGTGCTCTTCTTCTTGTGTCTTTACCTCCTTGCTAGGCTCCCTTTATAATCTTCATTGAGTCCAAATCCCTAACCCCAATCTCCCTTCTAGAACCATCTTGGAGATCAACAGTTGAGATTATTTCTAAGTCACTTAAATATTTAAATTACTTATCCTTAAAAAATAGCCCAAAAGTCCATAATATTTAATTACTTTATTTATTGTACTTTTCCTAAGTTGGACTTAGGAAAGAAGACATAAATCACTAGTAGAGGTAAATAATATCTTCCACATGCTAAGACACCAAGCCAATGTAGAAGACCTTCCAAAGCTACTTACATTAGCAATTGCCATTATCACCTCAACAATTCTCCTCTTACTCTTTAGTGGAGTTTCACAACAAAGGAGGCTTCCCAATATTCACCTATAAATATACTCTAGGTGTAGGGACCAAGGTGATAAAAATAGACTAGGTGAATGTTCTATGATACACAAGGCTCAATTCTTCTTGATTAGGGAGCAATGTAACTTAGATTAGAGAAAGACTCTTATAAACCAGGGCTTCTTGATATGCAACAATAAGGAATAGCTAGGCATATAAAATACAAAGAAAGGGTTTGCTAGGAAATTAGATCCACAAAGCTGTTGAGAAATCAATATGCTTGTAGACTAGGGTTGATTCCTCTTCCTTGATAACTACTTGTGAGTGTTTGTTGGCTTTTATTACTTATTTATGTCTTCTTCATCAAGCAAATACCAAAACATAAAGTGCACGACATTCACAAGAGACAAAGAACACAAGATGTAGGCTCCAAGCCAAGGCAAAACCCCACAAGGGGGAAAACCCAAACAACTTCTCTTCTTATAGAATCAAATCAAAGTGATACATCCAAGACCCAAGACCAAGACCTCCACAAGAAACCGAGCCAGCTCTCCTTCAAGATCTCCTCCAACCAAATCAAGTCAACAAGAATAAAAGTTGGTCAAACCTCTTCTGGTCAGAATTTTGGATATGCAACTTCACAGAGTTGCCCTAGAATCTTCACAGAGTTTCCCTAGCACCTTCGCAGAAACAGAGTTGCCCCAACACCTTGGCAGAAACTGAATTTCAGCCCTATAATTCTCAGAGTAACTCCAGCAACTTCACATGTGTGAACAAAGACAAGCAAAGATTCGATTTTTCTTCCTTCCTTAGATTCTTCTTCTCTCTTCTTGGCCTTCGCTTTGTTGAAGAATGTAACTAGTTTCAATCTTCATAATTGTACTTGAATCATAATAAAATGTATTTATCAAAATAAAGAAAAAGAAATTTTATTATTAAATAAATTGACTTATTAAAGCATGGGTTTCATGCTTGGGTCAAATGTTTTTAGGTCAAAGCCTCCATTGAAGGCTTCTAGGGTTTATGTCAAGTGTCCTTGTCCATGTCATATTGTAAAGAACCCTTCTTGGGATTTATTTGTCAAAGAAGAAATTTATTTTATTGTATAAATAGGTCAGTTAGGCCTCCTCCACCAAGTCGGCCTCAAACTGGACAAGTCGGCCTAAACTGGGCAGCAAAATCACTATATAAAGGCAGCAACTCGATCTCATTTGTCACTCACTCACAAATCGTTCAATCTACAACTTCTGGGGCCAAAAAAAGTGTGAACTTCAAGGAAGAAGAAAAAGAAGGATAACGAAGATAATTTCAGCCCTAGCAACACTGTCTCAATCAGGGTTGTGGGGGAGCACCCTCGCCCCGAACCCGCTCTGAATTTGCACTCTGCTTGGGAGCTACTCAGGTGCTAGTCGACACTGTGATCCATTTAAAAAAATTGCTCCCTGGTTTTTAGGGAGCGATTAGGGGAGCTCAGTGGTCTTTTTTGCAAAAAAAAGATTGCAGTAACATTCCAAATGCAATTTGTTTTCAATAAAACAAATAATTTTTTTGTAGGGCAGCATAATGATCAAGCCTATGGCCCTAGTATTGATATGTGATTCATGGTAATGCTAAAATTCTGAAAGTAAAAGTGACATTCTCCTTAATCTTCATTCTCATCCTCTTACTTAAATTTTTAACATTAACATGAAATGACTTGGGATGTTTGAGAGTGGTTCCGATCTCATTGGATTTCTTATGGAGAAGGTAGAATTTTAGATCTCATTCAAACTCCAGCAAACTCACCAGTTTTTCAGGATTTCAGGATTGGGGGGATTGTAATGTTTCCATTGGATTTTGTCATGTATTAGGGTATGGAACTCGTATTTAATCAAGAGCACCAATCCCTCTATGTACCTTGATGTTAGTGACATCGGTTGTCAAACTCCTCTATCATGACTCTACTAAAAATGTACCCATCACTCAAACAAAATCTTGACTTGACATGCTATTTTTTTTCTATCTTATGTTAATGCTTAGAGTATTAGAATAATGATATTTTAGTGTTTAATGCTCATTTATGTATTTTATTCAGATAAGATCGTCTGTGATCTTATTAGCAAATTCTTATTAGAAACTTGTTGTTTCTGTTTCTTATTAGAAACTTGTTGAGCTTCATTGCTTATTGTAATTCAATTCATTCATTGATTATGGTATCAGAGCTCAGGTATTTTTTCAAAATAATTTTTCATTGTTTGAAAAAATTCGTGCTATTTTGAAATTGCTCTCTAGGAGTCTGAATTTTTTTTTTTACTGGGCATCACAATTTTTGAGCCGCAATTTTTTTTGGGCATCGCGTTTGTTTTTCACTGGAGTTCAACAGGTGCGAGTTAGTTTGCGATTTGGGATTCAAAGCACATTGGGCTTCAAGCTTCATGTATGCATCAGCGATATCATTCTTCTGCAGGGTTCATCTCTTGTTTTCTTCAGTGTGAATCCAGGCCCTGAGAGTAAGCTCATTG
Organism: Pinus taeda; assembly: GCA_000404065.3. Taxonomy (NCBI): domain Eukaryota; kingdom Viridiplantae; phylum Streptophyta; class Pinopsida; order Pinales; family Pinaceae; genus Pinus; species Pinus taeda. The sequence continues at coordinate 216,483 of APFE031420303.1, read as the reverse complement.
ATGAACATCTCGCAGGCCTTGGCAAACACCACGGGAGCCTCTGCAGATATCATCCTAACATTCTTGTCGCCTTACTTCATTATCGTCTTGATTCTCACGAGAAGGAGACTGTGATTTCTGAAATCGACAGCGTGCTCGATTTCTTGCATCTGGTTGGCCCAGAAAACCTCGATCTGTTGTTGTTGTTGGTGAGACAGCTATCGTTGGTGCCTGTTGCTTCAAGGTTGGATTCTGCTTGGAGTTTTGGCATTGCCCTTGTGACCCACGTACCATGCCTACCCGTATCAATCTCTCTCACAGTATATGTTTTTGGTTCTTCAGAAAACATGGATTTTTTGCGTACACGTTAGTTTCTGGGCATGCAATTATCCTCCAAGATTCTCCCTACCTAAGCTTCTCAGAACGATTTCTGGTTTTATTTCATATTGCACCAACACCTGTCAGATTTTGTCTGGATCAACCGGCATCTGCATTGAAATCCGTGTCGGACTCCTTTGTTGTTTTCTGTGTCTTGGGAAACATGCAGATGGCCTCGCTAACCAACCTGATGTTGGAAGGTAGTCAGCGATTAATGGCACCAATTATAACATCTGGAAACATAGAATGTTGACCATTTTTTATTATAGGCGTCTTGACCAGCTCGTTTTGGGCAAAGAACTCAGTCCTAGTACACCTGGTGCAGATCAAGATAAGCTTGATGATTGAAATCGAGAGGTTGTTATGCTTCTCAAACTCTCTGTGACTGATGATTAGTTACCACAGATTCCTTCCGGCAAGACAGCTGCCGAAATCTGGCAACATTTGAAGGAATTACACGAGACATCCGACAAGAGCAGAGCTTTCTTTCTAAATAATCAGTTGTTCTCCATCATTATGGATGAACGTATGTCTTTACAGGAACATCTTAACAAGATTAAAGACATTCGAGATCAGCTCGAAGCCATTGGTCAGACCAAGGAGGAAGAAGATATGGTAGTCATCACTCTAAAAAGTCTACCAAAACATTATGAGCACTTCATAGAAATACTCAACATTACATCCACTAGTGTTGATCTAAAGTTTCCAGAGTTATGCACCAAACTCCTGCAGCAGGATCGTTAGAAACAGCAATTTGGTAATGGTGCTTCATTAGCCTCCTCAGAAAATGCTTTTGCTGCCAAATATCAGTCCTTTCAGCAGAAAGGTTCTTCTCAGCCTTCTAATCCTGCTAAGAAGAAAAATGTGCAGTGTAATTACTGTCACAAGTTCAACCACATGAAGAAAGATTGCCGATAGAGGATTGCTTCTGAACGAAAGAAGCAGGAAGGGTCTCATCAAAAGGTGTATGTTGCAGAACATTCCGAGCAGAAGGAATCTTCCTTTTACGCCTTTATGGCTGAGAGGTCCTCAGATCATGCCTCATCTTCTCCCTGGTACATTGACTCGGGTGCATCACGTCATTTCACTCACAGGCGTGACTGGTTTACTAACTTCTCATCTTTCAGTGATTATGTGGTATTCGGCGGAGGTGAGGGGTACACAATGGTTGGCAGAGGTACAGTTCAGATCCAGTCTGATGGGCGCACACTCATCTTCCTGAATGTGTACTATGTTCCTGGTATGGAACTTAATCTACTGTCAATCAGCCAGATTATGAGGAACTCTCCTCAACTCGATGTGGTGTTCAGTGCGCACAAGTGCTCCATTATTGACAGGGAAACTAGTCTTACGATTGTTGTTGGCCTAGAGGATCATAGCCTATACAGGCTTCTTGACACTGGTGATTCTCTAGAAGTGGCTCTAGCAGCTCGTGTTTCTCCCATCAGCATTCTGTGGCATCAGAGATATGGGCATCTAAACATTCAATATCTCTCTCAGCTATCTCGGGAGGGACTTGTTTTAGGGTTACCTGATATTCAGACTCAACATTTGGGAGTGTGCAGCGTCTGTCAAGCTGGCAAGCAACATCGGTCTTCATTCAAAGATGGAGAATCTTGGCACGTATCTAAGGTGCTCTAGTTAATTCATGCTGATATTTGTGGTCCTATGAATACATCTTCAGTTACTGGTTGCAAATATTTTTTGCTTATTGTAGATGATTTCAGTAGAAAGATGTGGGTGTACTTTCTAAAACATAAATCGATGTATTTAGTATCTTTCAGAAGTTTAAGTCCTTAGTTGAAAAAGAGTCTGGCTGTAATATCATAACTCTTAGGACAGATAACAAGGGGGGGATTTTTCTCTTCTGCTTTCTCCAACTTTTGTGATACCCATGGCATCAAACGCCAGTTAACTACACCCTACACTCCTCAGCAGAACAGTGTTGTCGAACGTCGCAACCATACGGTTATTGAAAAGGCTCGTTCCATGTTACAACACAGGAGTGTTCTGAACAAATTTTAGGCTAAAGCAGTGTTTATTGTTGTCTATCTTCTTAACCGATCACCTAATCAGGTTGTTAAGGGGAAGACTCCATAAGAAGTTTGGTCTAGCCGTAAGCCTAAGATCAGTCACCTCAAAGTGTTTGGCTCAGTTGTATATGTTTGGATTCCACCTGCTAAGCACTCTAAGTTGGATTCCAAAAGCTAGAAACTCATGATGACAGGGTACAGTGATCACCAGAAGGCCTATAGGCTGATACATATAGACACTGATCGTCTTATCATCAGTCGAGATATAGTATTTGATGAAGACAGAAGTTTCTTTCAGTCTCCTCCTTCTAAGCAGTGTTTTGAGGATCAGCCTCACAATGTTCTTCCTCCATTAGATCCACTTGATGGGAGGGATGATGCAGCATCAGTGTTTGATGATGCACTACCTGAGTTCCCTCCAGAAAATAATCCTCCTCTTGCTGCTCCTATTGTTCCTAAGCCTCCTCCACCTACTCCAGATATTGGTTCTTCTACTCTCCGGCCTAAATGGTGGGCTAATACTATTGGTGATCTCTGGGATAATGAGCTCCTTGAAGGTAGAACTTCCAGAAATAAGAGCAAACAGCAGCCTGCAGTAAATTTTGCTCTTATGGCTAACCTACACAGTGTTTTTGAGCCTCAAACCTATTCAAAGGCTAAGGGTATACCAGAGTGGGAACAGGCTATGGAAGTTGATTCCAAAGTCTTCAGAAGAATCACACTTGGACCCTTTCTGATCTTCCTACAGGGAAGAAGCCCATTAGCTGCAAATGGGTGTATAAAGCAAAATACAAAGCTGACGGAACCCTAGACAAGTATAAGGCTTGCCTTGTTGCTCGAGGGTTCTCACAGAAGGAAGGCATAGACTATAAGGAGACCTTTGCTCCTACAGCCAAGATGAGTACCATACAGCTCGTCCTTACCTTAGCAGCTCAGCTCAGTTGGAAAGTCCATCAGATGGATGTAAAGAGTGCTTTTCTAAATGGTGACTTACAGGAAGAAGTTTGCATGACGCAGCGTCCAGGATTCAAGGTTGTCGGTCAAGAACATAAAGTTTGTAGATTAGTCAAACCATTCTATGGTCTGAAACAAGCCCCTCGGGCTTAGTACATGAAAATTGATAAGTACCTAATAGATCATGGCTTTCAGCGGAGTCCATCTGATGCAAACTTGTATACCTATTATCAAGCATACTGGTGATGATATTCTATTTGTGGTTGTCTATGTGGATGACCTTATCATTACTGGCAGTTCAGCACATTTGATCCATGGGATCAAACAGGATTTGTGCAATGCTTTTGATATGACAGATTTGTGACTTCTTCATTACTGTTTGGGGGTTGAAGTCTGGCAGACTGAAAATAACATCTTTCTCTCTCAATCCAAGTATGCCAAAAGTCTTGTGGACAAGTTCAGAATGCAAGATTGCAAACCTGCCACGACTCCTATGGAACCACGGCTCAATCTTTCAACTCAATCATCCTCACCACTTGTGGATGAATCTTTATTCAAGCAATTAGTGGGCAGCCTCATCTACTTTACTACCACTATACCTGATATCAATTTTACAGTGAGCTACATTTCACGCTTCATGACAACTCCTAAGGTTGATCATTGGATAGCAGTGAAGCGTGTGCTGCATTATGTGAGTGGCACTCCTGATTATGGACTTTCAGATCCTACACTCGGTGGTTACACAGATTCCAACTGGCAGGTTCGGTTGATGACCGTAAATCTACACCTAGGTATGTGTTTAGTCTGGGATCCGATGATGTCACATGGACTAGTAAGAAGTAGCATGATCCAGATTTAAACAGGAACGCAATAAAATACAGAGATAACCATATACACAAAGATGCAGCGGAAATAATACTTCATTTCATTAATGGAAAATCTGAAATATGCTTACAACCGGAAATAGAAATAAACCAGCTAGGGCTATGGTAGCTTATCTCTGAGAAGAGATGTGTGGCTACATGCCTCTGAACTGTCTTACAATGAGGCTCGAAGGCCTATTTATTGTTGAGAAACAATGGAAAAACCCTTCACATTCCAAAACCTAACCCTGGAAGGTGAAA